>PVHP010009625.1:0-49991 GCA_004024765.1 Zapus hudsonius
ACTTCCCCAGGCCTTCAACCCTATGAACTGATGGCCATAGAAATAGGGGTTGAACACCAAGACTCATGTCAATCCTCCTACCTCTGCAACCGAAGTGCTGGGATTAAAGGCATGCACCACCACACCCAGCTCGTTTTGACTTTTAAAATCAGTCACCTATTTCTACTAGAATTGGCTTATATAACTATAACTTTGAATGGAGATGGTGGATGAGACATCTTATAAATGGATGTATCAGAATCTTGGGTGATATGCATACAGTATGCATACAGTATGTTCTTTGACCACCTCCCACCATATAAGTTGAAAATTGTTTCTATACTCACCCGGACCATCTTTTCAAAAACTGTTCTCTTCTAAGTTAAAATTTCCCATATTTTTTGTTGCTCATTTATGTCATTGCTTATTTGGAATGGCAAAGCATGAACAAGCATTAATGTTTCAACAGAAACAAAACAGAGTCACAAAACAGAAATAGGCCACCCAACCTCCATGGCTCTCAGTTCCATTAAATATGCAAATTCTTGGTCACCATGCCACATTGCTCTGGATCTCCAGGTGCAGGCACGTATTAAACAGCACTGTAAATTGTCCCTATAGAAATTAATCAGCTTAATGTCTCTCAATACGGAGAATAAAATCTTGGGTGATTTCATTTTTTTAACAATATAGCATTTTTAGCAGGTATAATAATATTTCAGGGAATGCTTTCCTAATAATATTTGTTTTCTTACAGGAAAGGGATTTCCAGTGCAGTGTGATGCTTAAGATCTTAGGGGAAACTTCTAAAATCCATTTCCTTCTGCTGTGCATAAATAGCTTAGCCGTTGGTAAAAAGGCATCATGCCATCTGAACATATTAGTCTCTTGGCGTCTCACTCAGAGTCTCTATGCCCCTCTTTACTGAATGCTCACTGGCAGAATTCCCAGCCAGGAATGCCCCACAACCATCTGCTCTATCTCTGGTAGCCCTTGGTGTTCCAGAGGGACAGCAATCTCTCTCTCCAAGCACTGTTTAGGTGTATGAACTGCTAGGAAATGGAGGTGTAAAAAATAATTATGTGCTTAAAGTATATGCGTTGTTTTTGTGTTTTGATATTTTGTTATGATTTGTTGTCCTGTGGTTTGTTGTAAACATGCACAGATGGAGTGTAGAATAGTGAAGGCAGAGCAGGAAAAATAGTTCCCTGAAGGCAGTGCTGGGTAAGGGGAAGCCCTCAGTGAATCAGTTCTGTTTCTGTTGTACTATTAGCTGAAGCTGCAATTCTGAGCAAACCACTCCCCTCCTTTTCTTCCTTATATTGAAAAATGACGTTTCCCACAAGATTTACTCTATACAATGAACTTACTGCATCTAAAATCACATATAAGACAAATGATTGGCTCCTCCAAATCTATCCATAATTTGTATGAGAAAAGGTTATCATTCCTAACAAAAGATCTCCTACAAATTGTTGAAAATAGAAGACATGAATAACCCATGAAAATAGTCAAAGGCCATAGCTTGTTACAGGAAAACTCCCGTGCCTGTCCTGAGATATCTCCTAGCTGGCTAACTAGTGAAGTAAAAGAGAAAGATAAAATACTGTATATATGCTACATATGTGTGAGTATAAGCAAAGTAGAAAACTATTCATAGCAAACTGATAACACTGCATTCATTGAGAAGCATTTCATTGAAGTACAATTGTGTGTGGTTGTTTGAATTAGACATTCCCTATAAACTCTGCTCCCTTAGTTCCCAGCTGATGGAGATTTGTGAGGTAGAGCCTTTTTGGAAAAGGCATGTTGTTGAGGGCAAGCTTAGGGTGTTATTGCAGGCATCCCCTTGCCAAAGTTGGGTTCAGTCTCCTGCTGCTGTTTTCCACCTGCTGGGGAAGAAATGAAGTCCAGCCTCTGCTCATGCCATGTTTTCTCCTGCCGTCATGAAGCTTCCCCTCAAGACTATAAGCCAAAATAAGACTCTCCTCTCTTCAGCTGCTTTTGGTCAGGTGCTTTATCCCAGCAACAAGATGGTATGGAAGAAATATGCTACCCCCCCCCCCACAATCCTGTACTACCTACCATTAATAAAATTGGAAGTTTATGAAGTTTCAGAAAAAAAGTATGTTTCAGATATCAGATCAAATACCATATACCTGAACATTTTAGAAGATGTTTGATTTTCTCCCCTTCAAAACTACATTCTGGAAAGAGTGAGCTGCCTTTTGTGTAAATCCTTACAAAGCACCTCATATCATAGAGGTTCTCGTAATTACTTTAGACAACAAAGAATTACTTGAGGAAATTGAGTAACCCAAAAGCTTGGAAAAGAACTTAGAGGTCACCTAGAAGAATCAACTAAAAACATACTTTTTAAAAGTAGGAAAGAAATGTAACTTACATGAATTGATTGCTCCAAGAATAGAATCGCAAATCTGCAAGTATTAAATGTCACTATGGATCAGCCTTCTGAAATAACTTTAAAAATACATTTAGTGGCTATGTTGTGGAAATATATTAATAATCCTGGAGGCTTGGGAGGTAAAATTTCCAATGGCTGGATAATATATACAAGAATTTAAAATTCTGTATAAACCTCAACTTACATGAAAATGTGACGCGCATTGGGAAACTGTTAGGGATTCCAACTGTGATGGCAAAGACACGGATGGAGCAGAAGCATGTGATGTAAGTTTATAAAGTAGGAAAATGGCATAAAGATTTTCAAGTTAATATAGTATTTTACCAATGCTTTTAAATATCTATGTATAACCTCATTAATGAGTAATTATCACAGAAACAATGAAACACTTATGAGAGGATTTTTCAGTGCCAACAGATTTGGTGGTGACCAAACCAGAGAGCTATCCAGCCACTGCCCATGACATCACCTCCAGTGCAGAAGGTCAGCTACTCTAGGTATTCCCAGCCTGCTATGATGGCTTCATGACTTTGCTGTCTGAGGGTAGATGAACTTGCCTAGAAGAGGTTATAGTTTAGTTTATATAAAGGAGACAGAGGGAAAAAGATGGAGAGAAGGAGAGAAACAGGATGGGGAGGGAATAGCCTGGAATAGTCCTATGGACTATGGGAATAGCTGGGGTATGGAGACAAACCTTCCTGCATGCCAACTCACTTTGTTGTGATGCATGAGAAGGCGTGAGTGAAAGAAAACTCAGGGCAGTGTGGGCATAAGGCTGAGCCTGGCAATTCTAAAGTGAGCACAGAATTATTCTAGAGCTTGTAACTCAGGAAATCAGGTACATGGGAAGGTATTGTGATGTTTTCAGGCCAAGAGGGCATCTGCTGATGCACCAGGCATGCTGAGAGAAGCAACCTGTCCTCCTATGTATGCAATGACACCTGTGAGTTAATTAAGCTGTTAGGAATTAGGCGCCAGGGAGCAAGTGGGAGGTTGGAGAAAGCTCTCAGCTTACCTTTCCATGCTACAAAATGGTATGAGTTAAAACATTTTGACCTTGGCTCCCTTTTCTGTTCAAGGGGATTATTAATGCCAGCCATGAAGACTAAGGATGAGAAACAATCCAAGAACAGTCAAAGAAGACACAATATGGCACTCATAGCTTCTATGGTCATAACGATCATTTTAACTTAAAAACAAGATCAGGTATGTAAATATGGATAATAAATATATAATTTATAATTTAAAAAGAATGGAAATAATGAGATGCTTAACTGATAGACTTATGTAGATTGGGCGATCACATTGTTCTTTGTTTAAATGAAGTTATATACAGACATTTCTTTTCATTAAGTATTAAATTTAACTCTAATAAAGAGAAAAAATAAGTAAAAAATAACAAGAGCAAATAATATTATTTACCAAAAAAAATCTTACTATAATAAAAGGCCAGCTAAAAGCTTTCATCATGATTCAAATATCCCAGACATGTTTGAATATAACATGTCTATGAGACTAAAAACTTCCCTGTGATGAATTGGATGAAATGAAATATGGAAAAGTTTCAAATGAACCACCAACAAAAATGTCCTTTCGATTACAGAATGACTTTTCCAAGAAAGAAAAAAAACTGATGTTACGAGATAAATACATGCATAAAAGGATCTTCAGACCTGTCCCGTGTCACTTGTCACTTCACATTTTCAGATGAAACTCAATTTCCCTATATTAATTAGGCCTTTACAGTATGTGACATTGCTGGGTACTGAAATCCCGAGATAAATGTGAAACAGGACATTAAAGTTGCCAGGAAGCAGCCAAGAGGGTTGGTAAAAACTGATCTATGTCGTGGTAATCAAATAGGAACACGATGCTATTAATAACAGAATGTAATTTGCTTCTAGAATGAACATTCATTTGTTGTGATCAAACATTTGCTTCTACCATGCTTGAAAATGTTATATTCAATTTATGTAATTCACATATTCAACTTTTACAAAATGGGACAAGTCAAGCTATGGATGTGAGCACTGCTGTAAACACATATGAATCAAAGAATATAGCAATTTTACATAATTTTCATCATTGTCTATTGGGATAAAAGAAATGCAAAAAACTCCAATGAATCTGCAGGTTAGTCATAAAAATACTGTTTTTATCCCCTTTTTGGAAGATGCTTAATCAATGACCTTGGACTTTAATCACATGGAAAACCAAAGCAATCCCAGGACTAGACCAGTAACTTCATATAGTCACTTGTGTATAAATTATCTGTGAACAAATAAACTCTAAAATTTCAGTGACTTGATGGAACAAAATTGTATTTCCTGCTTCCTATCAACCAAGTGTTATGTTCCTGTTGGCTCTGCTGTTGGAAAGGATTTTCAAGGATCTCCAATTCATTTTCCCAGGAAAATTTCTTAAAATTGCTTTCATTCATACTGCTTTAGACTTCCTTCTTTACCCTTCCCTCCTACCAGTATTTTCTTAATGTCCCCACTTGCATGGCTTTAATCTTTTCCTTTTTAATATTTTATTGATTTGCAAATAGAGAGCGAGGGGAGAGAATGGGTGTGCCAGGGCCTCTAGCCACTGCAAACAAACTCCAGATGCATGTGCCACTTTGTGCATCTATCTGGCTTATGTGGACCCTGGGGAATAGGGCAGTCAGGCTTTGCAAGAAAGTGCCTTAACCACCGAGCCATCTCTCCAGCTCCGTTTTCATCTTTTTTCTCTTTCCATTAACTCTTTTTCTCTCATTTATACCCAAAACACACAAATCCCTCCTTCCAATTCCTCAAGTTGTATCACCTGCTATCCCAATTAGTGTACATGCCTGTAATCCTAGCATATGGATGCTAAGCAGGAGGACTTAGGCAGTGAGTTCAAGGCCAGTTTAGGCTACAGAGTGAGTTTAAAGACCAGTCTGAGCTACATATTGAGTCACTGTCTGAGAAAACCAAAGGCACAGACAGATACCAGTGGTGAGGAGACATTAGTTTGCAAGGAAGGAAACAAGATGAACAGTATTCTTGCATGGATAATTTTTCTTCATTTTACTTCAATGCATATTACCTGAATACTCAATACCATCTTTATTACATAATAAATTTACAATTTATCTTCATTGCACCTTTATATTGATTTTCTGATATTCCATTTACCTCATAACCCATCAAAATCTGGTTTATACTCTTAAAAAATCTCTGAAAATTCCTCTAATATACCAGCAAATAGCAAATTGCTGTATTCAGTGATATCTAGATCTCTAGGTGTAGTATATCTTGACAGTGTTGATAAAGCCTTCTGGAAACTTCTGGCTTCCAGAATCCCTTTTCTTTTCTTTCTTTCCTTTTCCAGTTCTGCACATCAAACCCAGCAAAATGTGCTATTACAAAGCAATATCCCAAGCCCTCTTTTCACTTTTGTTTTGATCTTGGGTTTTTTGAGGTAGGGTCTCGCTGGAGCCCAGGCTGACCTGAAATTCACTATGTAGTCTCAGGCTAGCCTGCAACTCACAGAGATCCTCCTACCTCTTCTATTAGTGTTGGGACTAAAGGCATCTGCCACCATACATGGCTCTTTTTACTTTTTATTTTAAGACAGGGTCTCACCAAGTTGCCCAGGCTGGCCCCTGAACTTACCGTGTAACCCAGACATTCTTTGAGCTTTTGATCATCTGCCGCCACCTCCTCAATAATTGGAGCATCCGGCCCAGCTCAGATCTTTATTTCAAATTCTCTCTCTTCCTCTAAAGTATCTAGTCATTGATTGGATTTTCCAAGGACAGCTTTATTTTTCCCCCTTTCCCTCTCCGCAAACACACTGGGAGACATCCTCAAGAGGTAAGCCAAGAAATAGTGAATTCCTATACCATACTCCAAGCCAGAACAATCAGAAATCCAGAAAAGCCTTCAGAATTATCAACATTTTCCCATATTTTCTGGTTTTTTACTGACCTGACACAGCATGCTGTAAAGAATGACTACTTTCATTTCTCTGGTTTATTTGTAAAATTTAATCTAGTCTTTAGGGTACCCGTTATCAGCTTTTGACACATTGTAGGCAGGACTTGGGAGGTGACTGTATGGATTAAGTTCTTGCTCCACAAAAGTGAGGACCTGAGTTTGGATCCCTATCTCCCTGTAAATTCTGGGTAGGCATGGGGTTCACCTGTAACCCCAGCACTCAGAAGGCATCTATGGTACAGGATCTATATGGCACAGGCTGACTAGCCAGACTTACCAAATTGGTGAGTCTTTCATTTAACAGAGAGACTCAGTTTCTGTTAAATTAGGTGGAAAATGATCAAAGGAAGACATGCAACATCAATCTTTGGTCTCTCCCTGCACACACACCTGCACATATGCATGTCCACACACGTGAACATGTACATCACACCACACATACATACACATGCAGAAAAACTTCTTAGAGTCCACCAACAAACCATATTTCTCATTGGAACAAACACTGAGTTCCTGTGTAGATAGATGTATCAATATCTTTCTTTAACACTCATGGTTTGCATGACTTTTGCTACATTTAACCACATCATCAAAATAGCCAAACTAAAGTCCTATTATTACCAGTAACACATTATGGAAATATCAACTATTGGTCCTCAAAATGTTAAACTCAATCTCTATGACATATGTTGTGCAATTTGCCTTTAAACATTCTGATAGCTAAGCAATAACTTGTAAATATCACTTATAATTGGTGCCACCCCACAAACACCTTTTCAAAAAGCATGCTGATTTTGCTATACTTTTCCCTCAGATAAATCCTGTATATTCATATTATCATTCAAAAGTTTACAAAGGTAAAAGAAAACTATAGGTTTTCTTTTTTATTTAATTATATAGGCTTATAATTGTGATTCTATAAGAAATTTTTTTTACCCCTTAGGAGAGAGATACATCTGTTTCTATCTCAAGTTGTAATTTGATGTATGAAGGAAAGAGAGACCTAAAGGTACATTTTTAAAATAAAATTTGAGCTGGAGAGATGGCTCAGTGTTTAAGACGGTTGCCTGCAAAGCCTAACAACCTGGGTTCAATTCCCAAGTACCCATGTAAAGCAATATGCACAAAGTGGCACATACATTTGGAGTTCATTTGTAATGGCTAAGGCACTGGCATACCCATACTTTTTTATCTTTCTATCTTTCTTTCTTTTAATTTCTTCCTTCCTTTCTTTCTTTCTCTTTTATCCTTCCTTCCTTTCTTTCTGTCTTTCTTTCTCTGTATATCTCTGCTTATAAAATAAATAAAATACTTTTAAAAATAAAATTTAAGGATTAAATTGTAGAAACAATGCAAACTATTAATTTCAACATGGTTAGGATATATTTCATCTATTTTATAACTTCAGAATCATTGGGGTGGCTGGGGTAAGAGCCTCTTGCATAAGTTTTTTAAAAAACTCTTATTTGTGCTATAAAATGCAGTATCTTAGGGACCTGGTGCCTTTTCTACAATCAAAAAGCCTTCTGTTCCCACTGATTGGCACATTTGGAAGAATCTAAAACCATGAAACTGCCACAACCTGACCTTCCAGAGGAGCAAACCAGCTGTCTCACACCTCACCTCCCCAAGCACCAGGATCATGGTGTCATCAAGCTGTTCTCCAGCAAAGATAACAGAAGCATCAGAGGTACTGATTTCTCTCATCGCCACTTCACAAAGCTTACATAAACACATCTAATTGGCACCTAAATAACACTCATAACTTAACAACAAGGGAATTCAGGGGAGGGTTTTCAGCTTTCTATTATCCTTTCACCCATCCCAACAGTAACAGCTGAAAGCAGATTCCTAAAAGGAAATAGCTGTAGTTGGATGTGAAATAGATATTATATTGGTTAAATAATGAAGTTTCAGGGAGAAACTAATCAACACTATGAAGATTAATGAGGAAGTACTTGTTGAAGTTCTCTTTTGAAGAAATTCGATGATAGAGATTATTTTACAAAAATTAACTCATTATAATTAATAAGTCTAAAGCACCATGGAATGGCTGTTTTTTGTGGGCTTCACACTGCATATTCAATAGAAAAGTAACACAGTGCTGAAAGCAAAGCTAGGAGCCCAGAAGGAGAAAGGGAGGCAATGAATGTGGCCCAAACCTAACATCAAGTTCATTTTTCATGATGAAATTATAGAGAGTTATTTATAATCAAGTAAAATATCACTACTTCTCCATAATGAGTGAGAAATTACTGTGGAAAGGTTGATGAGTGCTGATAAACACAGCTGTGTGGATGCACACTGCAGGTGTGCCTTTTAATGTTGCTAATGACATGCCTCACCTTCACCTGCTGAACCAAGCAAGGCGAGCCCAGCTAGGAGCTCAGAGAGGAAAGAAGAAAGCCTGGCGTCAAGCTTCCTAGATCCATAGTGTAATAAATGCACAAAGTTCAACCAGCTCTTTAATCCCAGGTGAAATGGATTTAGAATGCTATTTACTGAGTACTTCCTATACTCTATACCGAAGACAATTCTTTACCCTCATTTTTTTATTCATTACATTACCCACAAGAACCCCAGTGAGCCAGAATTCCCTGCCGTCAATGTGAGTTTGAACTTAGGTTCAGACAGAAATCATTTATTTACACAAGGTCATGGAGATAGTGAGGTGCTGGGAGATTTCAAACTCGAACATGTCTGAACATGCAGTGGAAGATGGTATTTGTGCTTGCCTCGAGTTCTTGTGGTGGAAGCACCTTTAGGGCACCATCTCTTCTTCATCCTCAATTCAAATGGCACTGCTGGGTCAGCGGCTGCTTCAGGGGTTGGTATGGTGCCCAGGCATGATCTGTCAGACAACCATGTGGCACACTTGCTAAGAAAGAGTCACACAGATTTCTCTGCAGAAAATTTTATAGGTCTCTCTCTCCCTCCCTCCTTCTCTCTCTCTCCCCTCTCTCTCTCTCTCTCTCTCTCTCTCTCTCTCTCTCTCTCTCTCTCTCTCTCTCTCTCTCTCTCTTTATCTTTCTCTCTCATCCTGGAATTTTGAAGATGTGAGCCTATAAGAGCTGGCATCTTGCTAGCAAAAGGACCCAGAGCCTGTGAAGAATGAGGCCAACTGTGGAAAGCAGAAATGCCACATGGGAAAAAAAAACTAGACTAAATTATTTCTTTTATCATTAAAAACTCAGACATCCAGGAAATCAGAGAATTCATGGACATTTCAGGCATAAGAAAATTAATTCTTTTTCTTCTCAAGCGCTAGTTAATATAGATTCTAAAGCCCATTTAAGTAAAGAAACAACCTCTAACAGATAAGAAAATAAAATTCACTGTACTGACTGTATGTATAAGGTGTTAATGACATTCTCTAATTTACCCGTAAAAGTAATAAAGTTTTTGAATAAAACTATTTAGATGACTTTGCCACAGGTGAATTAGTAGAATATGTTGTAAAATCTTCCTGGGAAATTTCTCCAGACACTCAGTTATACATTCATAACAGCTTACCTCTTAACATTTTGTTTTGCTTGCCTACTCTGTCATATGCTAATGATAAATGTCATGAATTAAGAGACTTTATTAAACTAAGAAAACAGCCAGTTTATGAATATAACTAACAACTTTATATAAGACTATTTCTAAAAATCTGATTTATTGGCAGTTTCTTAATAGAATATAATTTCTCCACGGAATGTGACCCAAAAGCACAGACTTCTACAGACAGGCAAGATTATGAGTAGGCAAGAGACGATCTGGCCTCATTGCTCCTTCTCATTCATTAAATTATATTAATTTATTATTAGTTATATTAGACTATATTTTATTATACTGCATAATACATTTTAATATTATTGTCAGTTAATGATATTAATATATTATAAGTAAAATTATCATTTAAGTTAAACTAGGCTAGGTTAGGTAGTTTGACAAAGTGCCACTTGACTGAGCTTCGTTTTCGTTGCACACTGTCATTTTGTTCATGAAATATGTCCTGTGGACATGTTCTGTGGAAAGCAGAAAAGACACCTAGGAAAAGACTGCAGGTTGGTGGGGAGTCTACTCTATGCCCTCAGGAATGGAGCCTCTCTGCCAACCTATAACTGTGCCATATGGAAAACTCAGCTTTCCTATCTGCTGGGGCAAGAAAACCACGACTAAAGAACTCAAACTTGGGCTGGAGAGATGGCTCAGTGGTTAAGGCACTTGCCTCCAGTGCCTAAGGCCCCCGGTTCAATTCCCCAGTACCCACATAAGCCAGACCCACAAGGTGGTGGTTCTGGTGTTCTCTCTCACTCTCACTCTCTCTCTCTCTTTCTCTCTCTCTGCTTGAAAAATGAATAAATAAAATATTTTAAAAAAAAGAATTCAAACTTGTTCGATTTCTCATGCTACACACGAGAAATGATATGTCCGTTACTTCCACGCACCACCTCACCCAAACTAGGTCACATGTCCTCAAGCTTAAACAGCAAGGAAAGCTGGAAGATGATGAGGAACCACCAGGACTGTTTGGAAAGGGGTAACTATGCCTCCTGTGGCCCTGGGGAGCGAGTACCACAGATGCACTCTAGGAGGGAGTCCTGCGGACTAGGCTATGCCTGTAGCTTTAACCTTCATTTCTGTTAATTGGTTTAGGTTTGTTTACTTCATCATTTGTTGTTTTGAGAAAGGGTTTCAGTGTGTAGCCCAGGCTAACCTCCAATCAACTATCCTCCTGCTTCAGTGTCTTGAGTAATAAGATCACAGGGTGCTTCCCCATGCCCTCTAGGGTGTGTGTGTGTGTGTGTGTGTGCTGTAGGTGAGAGGTTGTATTTGGGTGTCTTCCTTCTTGATCACTCATTTTATTTATTTATTCATTTAGAGGCAGGCTTTCTCACTTCAGCCCATAGCTCAGTGATTCAGAGCTTAGGTAGGTATTCCCTATCTCTGCCTCTTTTGAACTGAGATTCCAAGTGGCTGTCATACTCACCTGGTATTTGCATGAGTGTTGGGCATCTGTGATGATTAAGTTTTGTTGTCAACTTGACCTTTTTAGTAATCTTGGGTGGGTCTCTGAGGATGTTCACAGGAAGGCAGCCTCTCGGTAGGCGGTAGGATGTAAGGAAGCTCAGGGGAGCTAGAAATAAGTATCCTTTCCTAGGAGGGTCATGCAGGAAGGAAATTCCAGAGACACAGGAAGCCAACAAGTCTGGGACACAGTTGCAAGACCCTACCCTACAGCTATCTAAATGGGGAGAAAATCTCTTCTCCCTGCCTATTTTTTTTGTGTGTATGTGGTGCTGGTTTCTCTCTCTGCTTGAACCTGTGAAAGGGGCCAATCTTTGTCCATTATGGAACTTCCTCCAAGATCTATAGCTTCAATAAATCCTTTCCTCCCATTAACTGTGCCTGGTTTGGAAATTAACCCCAGTGCCGTGTGGCTGTGACAGCATCTAAACCCCAGTCTTTGTTTAGCAGGTATTTTATCCACTGAGCCATCTCCCAAGCCTCAGCCCCAACCCCAGCCAGCAAGCCTTTTTAAGAAGCCTTTAAGAGGGAGGGCCTGCAATAAACATAGACATTAAGATAACCAAAGGTGTTCTGGGAAGATGGTTCAGCAGTTAAATGTGCTAGCTAGCAAGACCTGTTGGTCCAGTTTCAATTCTCAAGCCACTCATGTAAGCCAGACATAAAAAGTGGTACAAGTTTCTGGTGTCCATTTGCCATGGTAAGAGGCCCTAGCGTGCCTATACGCATAGGGCAAGGTGTGCGATTGTGTCTTCAATGGGTGCCACATTCCATCTGAGGATGTCTAGTTCTATCCATTTTGTTGGCCTCATGTGACTACATATAAGAAAGAGATCGACTATTCAGACTTAACAATATGGTTTTCATAAGCTCTAGAGAACAGATAATTTTTTCTTTAAGTAGTCTAAACTCTTAAAACTTGTTTTCCTTTTTCCAGTTCCATAGGTCTTAATGGAGCTCTATTATATCTTAGGAAGTGTTTTAAAAAATGGCTATCTTATTGTAAGAGACATGGTGGGGGAGAATATCCAGAGACATTGCCCACCTCAGTAACAACATGCAAAGGGGGGTGGAACCGGGTTGACTCCTAAACTATTCACAACCCCCTATCCCATGGACTGATCCAGACTGCCCACGGAGGAGGATATCCAACTGACCGGGGAGAGGGAAGAGGGAAATAGGGGAACTGGAGACATCAAAACATTATTCCCTTATTAAGTGTATCTAATTATCGATAATAAAAAAAATTGGCTATCTTTTTTTGCAGTTTGTTGTCCATTAAAATAATTAGGCATTTAGTGAGTAGGAATCATGCCTCTCTTGCCATCCTAAAGTACCATTTAGCAATCATGTATACATGTGTACTATAACCAAAGCCTGTATATCGAAAACATGCTTTATGTAAAAACAAAAAGACCAGTGGAGTGAACTTTAATACTTATTACATCTTATAAAAATATACCATCATAGCAATGCATGGAAGTTTTATTTTGTTTTGCCTGGAACTTTACCAAAACTTTTCTACTTTAAAATTTCCTATTATCCATGCAAACTGCTTGTCATATTTGCACACACAGTCTCCACATTCTTGCAGGTACACGTGAACACCTGAAGACATCATTCTCCTAACGTAGTCATACTTGCTCATTTCCATCTCTGGATGATAAATCACTTTCCTTTATCTCTCCTTTTTGCTATACAGCAACTACTAAGAATCCTTAAAATTATAGGGTGGTTAGGGATGTCTATAAATTTGACTGGAAAACAAGAAAGGAACATTGAAATAGCTGTTGGATCTGCTAAGATTAGGAAGCAATGGTAAGCAGTAGGGCATCATGCCTGAAGGCAGAGTGTCCAGCATTACACAAGTCTGCGCCAAAGGCCAGTTCAGAAATACAGCCTCGGCAAATCCTGCACTTCTCTAATCCTCGGTTTTCTCAACTGTGGAATGGGGCCACCATCTGTTAAGCTAGTTGCTTTGAAGACTAAATGAAATAGTTGGATGTTTAACTTGGTGCCTAACAATAGACAAACCAAGGCTCCTTCCTCAAAGCTATTATTACTAATAAAGCCAAAATTCAGGAGAGAACCCAGAACACCAGAACTTCAGCGGAGTTTGCCTGGTAATGAACAGCTTCTATTTCTTCCAATTCTTGTTGAGCTCTGTCATGTCAGCTGTGGGACATAAAAGTTTTGGTGTAAATATAGAACCCCTGGCTTTCTTGGGATCTTTCTACCTCCTTGTCCTTTTAAAAAGCAATCTCTTGATCTGAGCTACCAACTAACAATGCACAGTCTGCCCACGTCGTCTGCCATCTCTGTGGGTGGAAAGGGAACTCTATTGTTACCTGCCTCAAAAAGCTGCTCTCTGGAAACAGACAGCTCTGCTGGGTGGGTGGAAGCGTGCTGTTCACACTCTGTTCTCACTTCAGCATAGCAGAGTTGTAATGATTCCATCAGCAAAACATGCTCCACGTGGTTATAGAAGTCTACACATTGTGCGATTCTGCCTACAAGCTTCTGTTCTTAGCTTTGTAGACTAGCCGCTAACCGCACTAACTGTAACTGAGATGTGGTCATTAACTGGTCAGCTCCCGACTCGAGACACACAACCCGGATTCTTATTCCTGGGATCACCTAATAACAAACTGCAAAGCACCAAAGAAAATAGCCTGAAGCTCCCTCCTCCCAGTCTGTACCTAACACAAGCCAGAAAGTGTCCTTGGAATAGTTCAAACCCACCTCTTATCTAATGTGTTGAATTACAGAGTTTTTCTTTCAAATGTTGGTCACAACATTAAAGGGTTAAATGAGAGGGCTGGAGAGATGACTCAGCAGTTAAGCAATTTTCCTGAAAAGTTTAAAGACCGGGATTCAATTCCCCAGTACCCATATAAAGCCAGATGCACAGTGGCACATGCATCTGGAGTTTGTTTGCAGCAGCTGAGAGGCCCTGGTGTGCCCATATTCTCCCTCCCTCTCTTTCTCTCTGTCTTTTACTCTCTCTCTCTCTCTCTCTCTCTTCTATCTCTCTCTCACTGATTACAAATAAAGTAGTTTTTAAAAACCATAAAGAGGAAGAAGGAAGTGAATTTCTTGAGAGAATTGTAGAACTCATTTTCTTTTACAAACTCCGTGAAGAATGAAATCCTGAATTTTCTCAGATCCATACCCTTGAGTGCTAACATTAACCAATTTTAAGCAAATTGCTGTACTTCACAAGCAATGCCATAATTCAGCCGTGTTTCCCTGGATGATTAGCTGCCAGTGAGAAGTGGGCACAGCGGGGAGTGTGACTGAGCCCACAACTAGACTTTCCGTATTATGGATTTCTTTGCACCCTGAAAAGAGCTTGGAGGAAGAGTAACTGACACTCATTTGCTCCTCACTCTGGGTTGTATCTGAGTCCTTTCTCCAGAAATGACACAGGAATTCACAAGCAAGTACCAAACCCTGTTCTGTGACAGTACTGTGGGTGCTGGAGAGAGAGCAATGAGAAACTGGTGGGAGAAGACAAACGAAAGCTAGAAAGTATAAGGAAATCATACAGTATGCTAGAAGGTGATAAAACTCACTAGAAAAATGGGAACGGGGCCAGTTGTGATAGTGCACTCCTTTAATCCCAGCTCTCTGGAGGTGGAGTTAGGAGGATGGCTCTGAGTTCAAGGCCAGCTGGAGGCTGCATAGTGAATTCCAGGTCAGCCTGGACTACAGTGAGACCAGAGGAATGAGGATGGATGTCAAGAATAAAAGAGGATGGACTGCAGTGTTCCTAGAATAGACCAGGTGGGACTTTCTGGCCAGGTGACATCTGGCCAAGCAGAGGGAGTCTTCCATGGCAAGGCTTGTTAACAGAGCAGCATAGAGTCTATTGTGAGTAAATGGGGTGAGCAGGCAGGTCATGGGGCACATGGTATATACAGATGTACAGTGTACATCTGGAGTTCTTTGCAGCCACTGGAAGCACTGGCGTGCCAATTTCTCTCTCTCTCTCTCTCTCTCTCTCTCCTTGCAAATAAATAAATAAACAATATTTTAACAAAACAGTAGAGGATATGAGAAATAGTGATATTCTGAACACAGTTGGATGGTGGGACAGCAAGATTTCCTGTGGTGTGGTGTTGACACTCTAGGAGGTGAAGACCAGGGTGACGCCACAGATTCAAATCTGAAATTATAATGTATCTAGTAAAGAGGATGAATGGTTTTGAGTTCCCAGTAAGGGAGCTCTTCTTCTGAAACATGCTTGGCTTTGAAAACACAGATTCATAATATTCCTTTAAAGCAAGGAAGATGCTCAGTGGGTAAGAGTGCTTGGAGCAGAAGCATGAGGAGCTGATTTCTAAATCAAGTTCCCACATAAATAGGCAGGCGTATATGGAAACCTACTTCTTTGGATAATGGAACACCCAGTATCCATAGACTGTCACTAGAAAAAATTTTGTGCCAGAGACGGGATACCTTCCAGTGAGTTATTGCCCAGGGAGGTAACTGAGGGCCTCATAACATTACAGGCCATTGTCAAGGCTCTTGATTGCCTACCAGAATGAGATGGTAAGATCCTGTTGCTGAAGACCACATATGCTTGGGCTGCAGGCCACTGAGAAATCAAGCTGGAGATGAGCTGGAAACCTCTCCCTGTTAACTAGCTGACAGAAAGTTGGGAAAGGCTATGGCTGCATGCAGCACTGTGAGACAGAGAATTCATCAACAGTGGTGAACAGCAGTGGATCTTTCAAGCTTTAAGATGGGCCAGCTAGGTCAAATGTGCCAACTGGTTGAATAGTGTCATGCCTATTGTAGGGGAAACCAACCGCTCACTAACTGAACTGGAGGCCTGCTCCATGGGAGGGAATGCATGCCTAGTACTGAAGACTTAGTCAAAAGCCTATGGTGGGGGTGGTCATGAGCCCTAGGGGAGTAATGCCTGTTGTTGTCTGGCTAACTACATATATTATGCCTACTAAACTGCCTTATAAGCACTTTTAAAAAATGAGAATACATATAATAATGCTACTCTCACTTTTGGCTTGAGAAACTTCTCTTTTTCAGATGGCAGTGACCACTGGGATAACTCAAAAGACACCATAATGCTGAGAAGAAATGACAGTGGAGTGTTCAGCACTGGGACATCTCTATCACACCTCCCGGGGCTCAGGGTCTATTGTGGAAGAGGTGGTGGAAATATCGTAAGAGCCAAAGGAAGGGTAGGACTGCTTACAATGCAAACTTCCAGACACAAAATTACCTTGATATTCATGACTTTTCAGTGCTTGATAATACCTACACATAATGGGAGGAAAAGACGATAACACCGAAACAAAACAGAGACTAAATGAGAGGGGGAAGAGATATTAAGGAGGGTGGGGAGGGAATCATGATAGTTTATAGGTATGGAAGCTATCAATAAAAATTTTTTTTGAAAAAAAAAGCTAGTCACAGCCATGCATGCCTGTGACCTCAGCCCTGAGGGGGACAGAGATAGTTGGGACTGACTGGTTCACCAGTTTAACTGAGAAAAACAGTAGAAGCTCTAGGCTCAGTAAGAGAGCCTGCCTCAAGGAGATAAGACAAGGAGGGCTTCTGCTATCATCCTCTGGCCTCCATATCTGTGCTCATAGGGCACACACATGCATATACTAGATACACACATACACCAAAGAGCTTCCCACTCCCCTTGAGCAGTCTCTGAGCTAACAGGCCAGCATCTACACAATATGGAATGAGCCTGTTTGAGTGCCACAGTTTTCTCTCCTGAGAAAAGCAAAAGGGTTTTCCCTTTCCCTCAGAAGTCTCTGTCTTTATAATCTCACCTTAATGGGATCATCTCATCTGCTTTTGTAAGAACAAAAAGATAAACAAAGGCTATTCAGTCATTGTGTGAAGAATGTGAACCAGAAAAGATATTCCCTTGATCATCTCTTTGGGGAAAGTTTATACAATTCTTGACTTTGTGAGTGTCAGTAAAGTCGCTAGAAGGTTGCTTATATACTCACAGAGTGTCAGAAATGGAAAAGATAGTCATGTTTCTTCTTTGGTCTTGACCAAGGCAAAGTTCCCTGGTTCAATGTCAACCAAGACCAGAAATCCAATCTTAAAGAGAGTTTCTATTAGCAACAGACAAGGAAAGGAAATGATGACCATTCTTCATAGCTAATGCTTTGAGCTCTTGTAGCTAATTTTCATGAGTAACATGATGTGAGAGTTAGGTTTTTGTTGTCAACTTGACCTTTTTTGTAATCTTGGGTGGGTCTCTGAGGTTGTTTATAGGAAGGCAGCCTCTAAGTAGGGGGCAGGATGTAAGGAAGCTCAGGGGAGATTTTTGCTTGGAGATAAAATGGAGAGGGTCTTCTAGGAATTCCATTAATCAAAGCTTCATAAGTAAGGGGCAAAGACACTTAAGTCTCCAGCATCTTTCAGAATATCTTGAACATGATAGACTCTCCTCAGTAGAATGAATGAATGAATAAATGAATGAATGCAAAGGAAGATGCTCCCAGTTTCCTCCTGGTTTTGTTAATTAAATCCAATAAAGATTTAATAAGGGTCATGGTGATATAAACACAGAGAAGCTAATGTTTATGGAATATTTATGATGTGCTTGAAAGCAACTAAGAACTTTCTGGCTATCATTTCTCTTAGACCTCTTGTCTATTACACTGCAAATGACACATTATCATCCATTTAAAAATATTTTATTTATTTGCAAGCAGAGAAAGAGACAGCGAGACAGACCAAGAGAGACAGAATGGGCATGTCAGGGACTCTAGCTGCTGCCAACAAACTTCAGATGCATGGGCCACTTTGTGCATCTGGCTTTATGTGGGTACTGGGGAATCGAACTAGGATCATTAGGCTTTGTAGGCAAGCACCTTAACCGCTGAGCCTTCTCTCCAGCCCTATCATCCCTGTTTTACAAATAAGAAAATTGTGAGTCAGAACACTGCAATCATCTCTCCAAGTTCTGTCTGCTTGTTTGGTCATGTCATGAGCAAGAATTCTACCATCTTAGTAACCTCACTGGGATGCTTTTCTTCATGATAGCATATTGACCTAGGAAGGGACCCAAATTCATTCTACTTCAGCCACATCTCAATTCCTGGACCAGACAGTTGCCTGTGTAATAACAGAGTGCACCATCAGCCATGTTTGAGTAATGAATGAGCCACCGTGAAGGACACGAGATTGCTAGCAGGGAAGTCCTCCAAGGAAAGCACAGGGGTCACAGAAAAACAACATACGTCTGACACAAAAAGTTTTCTACAAATCCAAAACCTCTGATGGGTCTATTGAGCAAAAACAGACAATTATGCATCAAATCTTAGGATGCAAGAAGTGATAAGAATGTGTATTTGAGAAACTTGTTTTGGGAAAGTAAATACAAGTATTACCAACAATGGTGCCAGGCTTTGGGTTTCCAACATTTATTTTATTGTTGGTGTGTGAGTGCAGGAGCACATGTACCATGGCTCATGTGTGGAGGTCAAAGGACAACTTGTCAGATATTGGTCTTCGCCTTTCACCTTATCTGAGGCTGGTTAGCTAGCCTTAGAGTTTTTGAGTGATTCTCCTGTTTCTGCTTCTCTTCCCACCAAAGCATCAAGGCTTACAGATGTTCGTGCTACAGTGTCTGGCTTTCTGTGTGTTCTGAAGATGGATCCTAATTCAGGTTCCCATGCTTACACAGTAAGCATTTTTTTTCCAAAGAGCCATTTTGTTCAACCCAGACATTTATATTTAAGCCATGACTCTTCCTTTTTTTCTTTTCTTTTCTTTTCTTTTTCTTTTTGGCTTCTACAACGTATCTCCTTGTGCATTACACACTCTAACGTATTAAACAGACAAAGGTGGGAATACAGTGAAAGGAACAGAGCAGGTAGGAGGTTGGAAATAACACTTGCTTGGTCTCTTGTGATATTGCATTGGCTATGTCTTGTGATATTAAAAGTCACGTGAGGGAAACCCTGGGGTTATTCAACACTCTTGGGAAACATAAAGAATTATGAGACTATGAAAGGGGATGAGAAAGGTTTAGAAAATGTGCCATCAAGCTGGCATATCTATCACAAGGAATGTGGAGATTTGTTGGCTCTTTCTTAACTCTGTGCAATGGAGGTCGTACTCCTCAGGCCCTCTAGTGAGGAAGTCATTGTGAGAGGAAACCTAGGCGGAAGCCTTGATGGCTTGTAACATTAGATTGGAATTCTACCTCCCAATTTACCAGTTGTGTGTCTAGGGGCAAGTCATTGACTTTTCTCAACCTGTTCTTTTGTGTGAGGTAGCAATTTGTCTAGTCACAGGGTCATTATATAGGTTGCAAGATGTGATGGTTAGGTTTTGTTGTTAACTTGATCTTTTTAATTATCTTGGGTCGGTCTCTGAGGATGGTAACAGGAAGGCAGCCTCTCAGTAGGGGGCAGGATATAAAGAAGTTCTAAGAAGCTAGAACTAAACATCTTTTCTTGTGTGGGCAGTGCAGGATGGAAATTCCAGAGACTCAGGAAGCCATTAAGTCTGGGGAAGGGTTGTAAGACCACACCCTAGGGCTATATAAAGGGGAAGAAATTCTCTCCTTGCCTTGCCCCCCCTCCTGCCCATTCCCTGTTCTGCGTGTGTGGTGTAGGTGATGGGTTTTTTCTCTCTGCTCGGACCTGTGAAAGAGGACCAGCCTCTTTCGCTATTATAGAACTTCCCCTCAATCTGTAGCTTCAATATATCCTTTCCTTCCCAAAACTGTGCCTGGTTTGAAGATTCATCCCAGCGGCATGTGGCTGACTGCTACAGAGGAGATAATAAAAGATGTGTCTGGAGGCTTGTTGCACACTGAGCATTTATTAGACTAATAACTACATTTCCTACTCGGCAGCATTACCCTGAAATCTAGGGACACTATTAAACTGCCAGATGAGAGAGCAGTATTACCAATGACAATGCAGGTGCTAATGTCTGCTGCTGAAAGCAATCATACCATGTGCCAATTTCATCTCACTCCATCTTTGTGGGAGAGTAGGTCCTAACACTTCTATTTTATACAAGAACACCAGAACTTGTCATCACAAGACAGAAACCCTGCTGCCTCACTCAGGCCTTGCCCTCTTCTGTTCCTGTGCCCCTAGATGTGTTCCTAGTGACTTTGGAAACAGACAATGGCTTTTCTGAGAAATAAACCACATACTATCCAGCTCACCCAGTTAGAGCACAACGTAATACGCACAGCACCGTGCTGTCATCACCACAATCTATTATAGACCATAGGCAACACCCTTCCCCACTGTGACTCCTCACTTGTCACAAAAGAACAGAGATGACATGACAGAAACCCCACTGAACCTTTGATAGATCCTCATTCAGATCTCACCACCACGTGGTCAGGCCTGGGCTAGGGAAGTGTGCCTTCTCCCAGGGGACAATGTGTTTTCTTAAAAGGACATCCAGTGTCAATTACTAAAGGTGATATTCCCATACCCACAACCAAGGTATAAACCAGAAAATTCTCTACATAGACTCAGTTACAAACACAACACGGGTACTTAAGACTTCTTTTCCTAGGAACCAATTCAGGGCTGGGAAAGAGATTTGCTAAATTTTTTTTTAAAATGTAAAATTCTATGCTCAAAATTATTTTCCCATGGCTCTCTGGCCCAACTTTGACACCCCTTCATCTCTCTTAGCATTCTCCAACCTCGGGGCCTTCCACTGGCTGGGATCCCCAACTTTAGTGCATCATTACTGTTTCAGTATGTTCTTCCTACCCATGCCTGGTGTCCATACATATCCTAGACACTAGCTTTGTTCACTGTCCTGGGAGGTACTAGGTTCAAGTATCCTCTTCCTACTGAATATGGAATCTTAAGCCATAGTGAAGAAACTTCTCTGAAAACTCTGACTATAATTTAACATGAAAATCAGTGTTCTGAGTAATCATGAGAATAGGGAAAGAGAGGGAAGGGAGGTATGAGTTTAATTTTGGAAATTAAATGCATTGAGCCAAAATTCTGTGCAGGAGCCAAACGATCATGTGGTTAAATAACAGAGGATGAATCAGCACTTTCGTCCTATGGTTTGAATGTGTCCCCTCAAGTTCTCCCCACTGTGGAGGTGCAGAGGTGGGGGCCTTTAAGAGATCCTTGGATTATGAGGGCTCTTCTCTTACAAATGGATTAATGCTATTATGCTGGAAGTGGCTTCTTCACAAAAAGATAAATTCAACATGTTTTCTCTCTCTTCCTCTCCTTCCCCCTCTCCTCTCTTCCTCTCTTCTCTCCCTGTTCTCTTTTCTTTCCCTTTTGCCTTTTTTCCTTCTGCTATGAGATGATGCAACAAAAAGGCCCTCACAGGATGCTAGCCTCTCAACCTTGGACTTCCCATGTTCCTGAGCCACGAACCAGCATATTTCTGTTCATTGCCAATTACCCAGCCTGTGGTTTTCTGTTCTAGCAGCACCAGACAGATCATGACTCAGCTGTCTGGATGTAGCAGCATAGTTTTCTCTTCATGTCATTATTCAACTCTAATGTAACTTGCCAAAAACAATGGCCAGTGCTAATCAGTGTTCCTACTAAAGACGTGGTGTGTGAGGAGTCAGACATGGGGGTAGGGCTTCTTGAACTTGAATGTCCTAGGGGCATGTGTTGACATTTAGCACCCCGGGCCTACATGCTTGTTCACTGTTACACAGCTCACAGTTGCTGACAGGACACACTTTGAGAAACACCAAGCCAGAATCCAGATAGCATAACAGGTGTGTGCATGCGCATTGCTGTCTTCCTGAACCCTACTTGCCATGTGGAAGTTGCAAAAGCCTAATAAAAGAAACCTGAAAGTTTATTTCATGTGTGCTTGTGTGTGTGTTTCATATGCCTGTGAAAATGAGGGCAAGCATGTGTCACAGCACGAGTATGGAGGTCAGAAAACAGCTTTCAGGTCAGTCCTTGCCTTTCTTCCTTGTTTGAGGCAGGATTCCTCTGCTTGATTCTCATTATGCTGTTGAAATTTTTGCTCTGTTGTTGTGCTTTGCATGAGCATCTAGGAATTTCTCCTGGCTCCATCTCCCATTTTGCCATCAGCATGTTGGGATTGCAGAAGCCTTCCCCAGCTTTGGGCTTTTTACTTGAGATCTGAGAAGTATTGACCTCTGGTGCACAGGCTTGAGCAGTGTGTGCATTTTATCCATCTCCTCAGCCCCAAATTTGTTTTGGCTGAGCCAGCTCCACAGCCTAAATTTGTTTTGAAAAATTTTAAATCCACACAGAAGCTTTTACAACAGTTTATGCCACACTAGACTCACCAGCTGTTACTGTCTTTTCACATTCGTTCCATCTCTCACTGTATTTACAAGTTTCCCTTTTGCCAAGCCTTCTGACTTCATAGTATTTCACCCCTGAAGCTACTGACTTGCATTTCTCATGAACAAGGGCATTCTGCTATGCAACCACACCACCATGCCACATTAGGAAAACCAACATTAATTCCACAGCATCGTGGGGCTCACTGTTGTACTGAATTTTTCCTTACCTTCTGGAAGTGGCCTGTGCAGCTATCCCACCACCATCTAGGACCCAGTCATGACTGACACACCATGTTAGACTGTCATATTTCCTTGCTTCTTGAGATTCGAAATCATCTTCAGTGGGTGATTTTATGTGTTCTCTCCCCTGGAACATAGATGCTGAAATCAAATGTATTTTGATTTGTCTGTGAAGGTGTTTCTGCAATTAGGCTTTCAATCAGTAGACTCGGTGAGGTAGACTTTTCTCCCCTATATGTCTGAGGGTCTTACTTTAGTTTGAGTGTTTTTATTTCATCCAAAGTTCATGAGGAAACTGAATGAGGAATGTAACAGTATGAAAGGTGGGGCCTTTTGGAAGTACTTAGACCATAACCCTTCTTATATAGATTAATGATTTATTAAGGGCTGAGTTTGCCCTTGCTTTCCTTACTCCTCGTGAAGATACAATGTTCCTTCCCTCTATGGGATATTGTGACAATGTGCCATCTTGAAGCAGAGAGAGAGAGAGACAGAGAGAGAGACACAGAGAGAGAGAGAGAGCAGTCCTCACTGAACCCACTGGCATCCTGGGTATTGGGCTTTACAACCACAGAACTGTGAGAAATAAACTTCTATTATTTATAAACTACATGGCCTGTAGCATTCTGTTATAGCACAAATGAACTAAGCAGGAATAGAAAAAATAAAGCAGAGGGAAGAGGAACTAACCACCTCTCTTTATTTATTTATTTATTTTTGCCTTGCTGCTTGCTGAGACATCTCATATTCTCATGCCCTCAGATTTTAATTCACACCATTGGCTTCCCTGGTTCTCAGCTAAATTATCAGTACTATTATTATTACTATTATAATTATGTCTGAATGATATTTCTAGAAAAGATTAGCATTTGAATTGACAGACTGAGTAGAGAAAATGTGTTCTCACCAACACAGGCAGGCACCATCCACTGCTGAGGGCCTTAACAAGCCAAAGGAAGAGCGAGTGCATTATCTTTTTCATCTGAGACATTCCTATTCCCATGCTCTCAGACCAAGGAGCCCCTGGTTCTTGGGCACACAAACTTTAGGTCTTATACCATTAGGTGTCTCTCCCCAGGCCTCATGGCTGGAATATCTATCAATAAAGATTTTTGTGTACCTTTATTCCTGGGATGTGAGTATCTTTTCTAAGATTAGAGCTCACGTCTCACTATCTATGTAGTATTTTCTGAGGACTCTCTCCCAAGACTGATCACATTATAGGCATGATTTATCTTGTTAAATTCACCCATGTTTACTGCAGACTCTTTTGTTGGGCCAAAAATAGAAGCACTCCTACTTGAGGCATTAAAGTCCAATGACCCTGTTAAGCACAGCCCGTTCTTGCAGGCCTTATAAATCATTTCCGCTGCACTGTGAAGCGTTGCTGAGATTTTCAGCAAAATCCTCAGTTCCATTAACAGAAACTGCATTTCTTTCTTTGTCTTGTTACTCGTTGGGCTTTGTATTTTCCATCTCTTTTTAAACCACCACATCAATCCCACTCTGGCTATCGGCCCAGGAGAGAGGTGCTGAATCCATTAGGCTGAGAGGGTTTCACTGTGTCACTGCAGTGGAAGATTAAGTGACCAGGATGACTTCATAGGAGAGGGTCAGAATAAGAGCTGGCACCCTCTCTGACACAGCAGCTACATGAGACAAGATGTTGGGTGGTTTTTTGTTTTTGTTTTTTGGTTGTTTGTTTTAACCTTCTTTTCTCATTTCTGACAATCTCATGGAGAAGAAAACAAGAATGAAACATAAGAGTCTGGCTCAGAAGTTCCATTCTTTCAAGCCAAAGAGCACATTGTGTTTAAATCAACCTGCATTGGGACAAATCTTCCTGAGTGGTGAGGTCCCTGAGCGACTCCACAGCAGCACATTCATCCTCTAGAACAGCTCCTGCCCTTCATGAGCATCGTTTTTCTGACGGAGGTGAGTCACTGGCTTAGCCTTTCTCTTCCTGCGGCTGCGTCAGGTTGGCAGATCTCTGCCCACACACCATCGTGCCTGTCTGCTGTGTCCAGGCAGTGCCCACTCTTCAGTTTTGCACCATCATAAAATCGACTGTGCAAGCTGAAACCAAGCAAAGCAACGATGGCCAACGGAAAATATTACCAAGTTTCCCATGACCTTTACTAATTTTTGCAAAACATTAACTATAATGTTTACAATTATATAAAGTGTAATTTTTATGCAACATTAACTCCAACTGTTGTTGATAAATGTACAAGGACATAAACGAATGGTAAACTTATTCTTTGCAATAGTGTAAATTTAAAGCATTAGAAACACTGAGAATTCAGTTCTTTTATGTCTTGGTTTCTTAAATATCCTCTTATTTCTTGAATAATACTTGGAATAGTAGTTGCTCTCTTGTAAGGTAATGGTACAAAGAGAATGTCTTCTTAGTGCCTTGGTATAGCTTTTCAAAGTTTGGATTCATTCTAGTGATTTGCTTGTTCTTTACTATCTCTTATCATTGCCATCACCCTGACTTTGCAAGGTAGCTTGGATTTCTTTTAAGCATTCACAATTGATCTATTCATCTATTGACAGTATCTTATTCTGTGTAACTTCAATGTTGTGAAATGACTCAGAGTTCCTTTAATGTGAATTTTCTGTTTTATTTTTGCAAGTGTTATTTATTCTGGTACTTCTTACTCCTTTGTGACATTGGCACTTTTAAAATTAATGAGAGAGAATGGTCATACCAGGGCTTCTTGCTACTGCAAACTAACTCCAGATGCATGTGCCATTTTGTGTGTCTAGCTTTACATAGATACTGAGGAATCAAACTCGGGCCAGCAGGCTTGGCACTCATATACCTTTAACTGCTGAGCCATCTCCCCAGGCAAACACTACTACATTTAAATTTTATTTCAGTCACAAAAACGTATGGTGGTGCACACCTTTAATCACAGCCCTCGGGAGGCTGAAATAGGAGGATTGCTGTAAGTTCAAGGCCAGCCTGGGACTGTAGAGTATGTTCCAGGTCAGCCAGAGTTAGGCTGACAACTACCTCAAAAAACACAACAAAAAATGTGTAGATGGGGGCTGGATAGATAGCTCAGTGGTTAAGGCACTTGCCTGTAAAGTATAAGGATCAAGTTCAATTCTCCAGTATCCATGTAAAGCAAGATGCACAAGGTAGCACATGTGTCTGGAGTTCATTTGCAGTGGCTTGAGGCCCTAGTGCGCTCTCTCTCTCTCTCTCTCTCTCTCTCTCTCTCTCTCTCTCTCTCTCTCTCTCTCTCTCTCTCTCTCTCTCATAAAGAAGTGTAGGTCAGTAAGCTTGACTTGTTCCTCCAGCTACAGCATTCTTGAGCAGAGGTAATGCTGACATGCTCAGTCACTACTTCTGAAATTCCATTATGTTCATGTCCACTTTGACTTTTAGCATTGTTCTTTCTTTGCTGCATTTTCATTTTGATTGCCAATTTCCTCCCCAATGATTCCTTTTTATACAACCTCACATTGGTTTGTGTCTGGCACACAGAGGCAACATGGCTATCTACTCTGCTGTCTGTGCATGAAGCGAGCGATGGATGGAGTGAGGAGCCACCGACAGGCCCTGCAATACATTACTCATCACAGATAAACTCATTAATCTGTTTGAAACATAGTTATTTCTAGATGGTAGAAGTTGTACTTTGGGGAATGACTTATAGCTAATAAATTGTGGTCACTAAAATTTAAACCATACTGCTAGGGTCTGATATTCAGTAAAGTGTGGTGGCTGAAGTTCATATAGATCAAAACAATGCAGGGGTGCACGCCTTTAGTTCCAGCACTCGGGAGGCAGAGGTAGGAGGATCACCATAATTTCAAGGCCAGCCTGGGGCTACATAGTGAATTCCAGGTCAGCCTGGGCTAGAGTGAGACCCTACCTCAAAACAAAACAAAACAAAACAAAAAATCCAAAGGACTGACTATATATGTGCATGTGTGTGCATACATGATTTTCTATATATGCACATATATACTATAGATTCTATGTATTGTAGGATACAATGTATATAATATGTGTATGTTAGTATATGTAATATAGTGTAGGAATATATATGACTATATATGGTCATGTATCATTTAAAGGTATAGATATTTTCAAGACATACATTATTTGGTGATTTCACTGTCATGAAAACATTATAGTGTACACTTACACAAACAAACACAGCTAGAGTGTCACTGTGATATACATTATATACATTATAGTGTACACTTACACAAACCAATACAGCTACAGTGTCACTGTGATATACCCTTTTGTGGTAAATATACATGAAGCCCACCATTGAACAAAATGTAATTTTGTAATATATGATTGTTTATGTTATATTTGTATAGTTTTTATAGCACTGAAATAAAAGGGCTTGTGCCCTTTCCATTTAAGCAAAATGGGGAAATTATATCAGCACATCCTCTTGGTCTTCTCCAACAAAGTTTTTTCATTCTTATCTCATTAACAACTTGCCCAAATTAATTGAATATATAGGCCACCATCCCAGTATCACAAACGTGACCATTTTTTTCTAAAATGCACCTTTCTGCCTTATCCCAATGGAGGTCCTATGAGAGCTTTAGTGAGAAAAGAAGCCTGACAAAGTAACTCAAAGTTTGTCAGAAAATAAACAGATGGAAGCCAGACATAGATAGTGGTGAACACCTTTAATCCCAGCACTTGGGAGGCAGAGGTAGGAAAATTGCTATGAGTTTGGGGCCACCCTGAGACTATAGAGTGAGGTCAGTCTGGGCTAGACTGAGACCCTACCTTGAAAAACCAAAATAATAGTAATAATAATAATAAATAGATGAGAAGAGCCCAGAAAAAATTTTAAATACAAAGTCAAGATACAAAAATTTATACACCAGTAAGGAACTCATTGAAAAGGAAGTCATGATAACAATCTATTCATGGTAGCCTTGAGAAAATCTCTGCAGTGAAAACTGTAAGTCACTGAAGAAGGCACTAGAAGATGGAAGGATCTCAAACGGTCATGAGTCAGTGGGATTTATATGAATATATATATTTATTGTACAAAATGACAAGCTTCATTATGGCATTTCATATATGTATATCATTTACCTCGATCTCATTCAAATACCCTCATTACACTCTCTGTCTCCCTCTCCTCTTCCTTACCAACAAAATTAGTATTGCAAAAATGTCTACATTACTGAAGGCAACTTACAGATTCAATGCAACCCCCATCAAAGCTCCAATGACATTCTTCCAGAAGTAGAAAAAATAATCCTAAAATGTGTATGGAAGCACAAAAGACCCCAAATAACCAAAGCAATTGTGGGCAAAAAGAACAATGCTGGAGGCATCCCAATGTCTGCCTTTCAACAGTGCTACAGAGCAACATGACCAGCAAGGCATAAGCACCAGCCGTCTAGACCAAGAAATAGAAGAGAAAACCCACAGAAAGCCCACATAGCTCTAGCCATCCAATTCCTGACAAAGTTGTGTGTCCAAAACATACACTGGGGGGGGGGGGTTAATGACAGCCTCTTATGGGAATGAAGGGAAAAGTTGGGGCACACTTCCCCACTTGAATTCCACCCATGCATTTCCACTCCTGGTTCTTCTCCCTCAGGCTCCCTACCACACCAGGGGTCTATAAAGCTGCAAGAGCCTAGAAGAGAAAAAAGATCACTTTTCCTTTGACTTTTGTGGATCCCGAGAACAAAAGATAGATTAGCAAGAGAAAAACAGTTATTTAGCATACACAATGCACATCACCCAGGAGGGACCTCAGTGAGAAGTAACCAAAAATTGTAAATCGATGGAGAAATGACACAAAGGAGTCAGGAAACTGTCTTTGAAGCGCCTCACCCTCATCTCTGCTTCTGCCTTCTGTCTCCTCCTCTTCTGGCTCTGACTCCTATGGAAGCCTCTAAGGACTCTCATCACTTCTTGTGGCCCACGTGCATGGTCCAAGCTAACCTGTCACACAGTCCAATCACCTTCATCTTACAAGGTCACATTCACAGGTTCCTGGGATTAAGACCTGGATATCTTTGGAAGGCCATTATTTGACCCAGCACAACTAACAGTAAGTAAATGGTTAGAATCATTTCTGTGTCCTAAATTTGTAAAACTTCATTTAATTAGCAGCCTCTGAAACAAAGTAATAATATAGCTATAAACCCAAGAGATCAGTGTTTTCATTTACTTAATAAACTCTATTCTATGATTCCTCTGACCACTCTCTAATATTGCAAGGCTGTTTTCTGACCAAACATCAAGCTCTTCATTAGCAAGCACCCTTATTAAATGATATAAAGTGAGCCCCTTTCATGTATGGTCCTTTATAAATCACCACCTACTAAAGAGGGCCTCTAAAGACCCTTAGTACTTGAACCAAAGGTGATGGAACTTCACCATGGACTCTAATCCAGCCTCTATCCACCTTGAGAATACCTTTTTCTAATTCTACTCAGTGGATAAACAGCTTGTACTGTGTTTCTAGTTATAGTAAACCAGGCTTTTAAGAGACTATCAGGTGAGATGAAGTGCGGGGAATGTAATGGCTTTGGAGTCAGTACATTGACCTGGTTCCACACTTGACTTTTTTTTTCTTAAAACTCCAGCTTGTTAACTGTATTAATAATTATTAACCAATTTGCTTTTTGGTGAACTATAGATAGACTCCTTGGTATGTTTAGCCCTTCTCTTCTCTTGATTGATTTTGAACATTACAAACCCATCATGAAGAGTTTCCATAGTTTCTCCTTACTCATAAAGATCATGTCCCACCATGGGGCTGAGCAAAACTACTGAAGTCCAATAGAAGTCCTGAGGTCCCTGCTGAAATCAACCTCTTTCTTAGTTCTCCTATGAACACAATCCTACCTGAGCCGGTGAACTGGGCATCAAACACTGTCTCTCATGTCCAGTTCCCTTAGTAATGCATTTCTCATAAAAGTCCTGCCACTCACAGATGGAATGACTAAAGGCATGATGATATGCCCAATGAGTCAACCAATCACTAATCTGGGTGCTGCTTTGAAGGTATTATGTAGATAGACTTGATCTACAATCTGGTTACTTTTATACAAGGAAGATCATCCAAGATAACCTGGGTGAGCCTTATTCAATCAGTCAAACGATCAGAACTAAGATTTCCTTGAGGAAAAGAAACCCTTCCTAAGGATCACTGTTTCACCCCAAGAGGAGAGTTCCAGAAGGTCTTGCTGCCAGCTGCCCTGGCGACTTCTGGATTACCTGGCCAGTCCTCACACATGTATACGACAGTTCCTTACAAGAGGTTCAAGGAGAGAAAAAGAGAATGTGTGTTTGGGGATTGGGAATATCCCACATTTGGTAGAAATCTGCTGGAACAGAAATTAAATTACTACCTCTCTTACTTTTAATGTCTTCATTTATAAAATAAGCCTACTAATAGACTTGTTGCAAGATTTATATTTGATTATTTAATAACTGAGGCGAAGCACTTGAGATGGTGGCTGGCATATAGCAGGCCCCTTTAATCATTGACCTCTCTTATTATTAAAAGAAGTTCTGCCTCTACTATCTCCAACAATTTATTGAATGGTTCTCCCTCACCTAGGTTTAAACCTGCCTTTTAAGAACTTCTGTCCATGGATCCTACATCTACCTCTGCAGCCAAAAGCAGAATGTCCACTCCATTGTTCTCGTAACTCTCATTAGATAATCTGAGCTCAGATGTTTTGCAGCCATTTAGATCTGATTGGGTGGGGAATTTGCAGGGAGTTCAACTAGCTAGACAAAGTTCTCTCTCTCTCTGGGCACTGATTTGCGACAGCATGGGTACATTTAGCTGGGCTGGCTGAGGCGGCTGCAACAATGAGGTACTTTAACTCTCCTCTGTCTCATATTCCTCCTTAATAAATCCCAGGGATGTACTCATACAGTAGTGGATGAGAGTGAGGAGCCACACGTTCAAGAGTGAAAGCAGAGAGCACAGCTTCATTTCAGTCATGTGCTTGGACCACTTTACTGGCAAAGCTCCCAGGCAAGAAGGGTCTATCCACTGACAGGGCCTGGACATGGAACAGTGTAGCAGGAGTGTCTCTGGAATGAAGACTCCAGCACCAATTATGAGTGGAAGAGAGGAGGTTCATTCTTGAACCCCGGGGTCCACAGCTGAGACTGATCTCAAAGAACTGTGGCCCTGAGCTTTTTAGCTTCATTATATAGTCTTTGGCCAAGCAAGTGGGCAAGCTGGGTTTCCAAAAGTAAAACTGTGTGCTAGTTTGCAGTTTGTAGTTTTAGGCACAGGTGGAAGGGAGGGTGTCATGGTTTGATCCAGGTGTCCCCCACAAACAAATGAATGTGTTCTGATTGAGCGATCCTCAGCTGATGGCAGTTTGGGTTTTATAACCTCCCTGGAGCTGTGTTGTTGGAGGTGGGTTTATAGGGGTTATAAACCAGCTTCTCCTTGCCAGTGTTTGGCACACCTTCCTGATGCTGTTTGCAGTGCTGTGGCGGAGGTGATGTCCACCCCTCTGCTCATGCCATTGTTTTCCCTGCCAGAATGGCATCTCCCCTCGAGTCTATAAGCCAAATAAACCCATTCCTCCACAAGCCACTTTTGCTTGGCTGTGGAGCAACTAGAAAGCTGACTGCAACAGAGGGGTTCAAAAACAATTGCTCTTGAGCACCAAGACATTGTGTTACCAGGTTCTACTTCTAGAATAGCAGGTATCTACTTCATTTCCTTCTAACTGTGCTGGGGGCTGAGCTGCCCTCAGCAGGTTCTTGGACTTTCTAGTTCATGTGACTAGAAGAGTCTGGAAGCTTGTTATAAATCAACCTTAACAAGTGTCTCTATTCTATTTCAGCGAGACAACATTAAATGAGACTATTAATGCAGCAGTGGAGTCCACCTCCCACTGCCATTGTACACGCACCTCCAAGTGCAGAAGCTGCACATGCACCTCCATGTGCAGGAGTTACACACGCACCTCCACATGCAGAATGTACTCCTTGCTTGACAAGGCCACAACAAATCTTCTCCATGGTGGTCCAAGACTTAGTCCAAAGAGGAGACCCTCAGCATCAGGAGAGCTGTGAACAGGTCAATCCTCTGCCCTTGAGGGGACATCAGAGATCAGGACATGAAGAAAGCCTCCACTGTCTCCAGAGTTTGTCTCCAAGCCACAGGCATCCATTCTGGAATTTTTGAGGCTTTTTTTCATACTTTTCCACTCAAATGAATCACTTAATGCTTAAAGTTTCACAGTTTTTCTCCAAGTTTCTGACAAATTCATGTTTGATCATTTCATGGCACAGGATCACCCACACCCAAGGCTCTTGACTTAAAATGCCCTTCACCTATTCCAAGGTATTTTGCAGTTTCTCTCCATTTCACTGTACTGATTGGTGTGTGAGATCAATATCATCAATATGTGATGGCAAATAAAATGCTAACTCAACTGAATTTTTAATCATATAACAATTATATATTTTTATTTTTAAATATAAATTTATATATTTATATAAATAAGGTTATATATGGCCATCAATGTGAGTCACAGCCCAGTTTCAGATAAAATGTGAAAAAATTTCTATTATAGAACAATGGAACATAGGAGATTTTAAAGTGATCAGCATATGGAAAACATATGAATCCGTATAAAATGTTTGTTAATACCTAAGTAGTGAATGTATGTAGGAAAGAAGGCTAAGAAGCTATCCTCATTCTAGAAATAGAGTATGAAAAAAGGAATCCCCAGCCAGGAATTACTGTGAACTATGGTTAGTGAGGAAGGAAGAGAGCCAAGAGAAAGGGCATCACTTTGCTTAAGTGAGGAAATGGTCAGATGCAAGGAGTGTCAAGCTGAGTCTGATGTTGTTGACAGATGGAGAAAGAACAGACTGAGACTTGACCCTTGGTGTTCAGCAGTAAGGGGGAACATCACTGACCTGGGAAAGAGCTATTTCAGTGAAATGGGAGGAGTAAAAGCTTGACAGACATGTGCTCAAGAAAACTTGGGAGGTCCAGGCAGTAAGGACAACTTTTTAAAGTTTTCCTGCAGAAGGGAGATTAAGCAGTCAGACCATAGCTGGACCACAATGGCAGGCAGATAGATGACTTCTTAGAATGGAAGATCCTGAGAGTGGTGGAATACTGATTGAATGATCCGGTAGTGAGAGGTAATTAAAGCGAGAGAGTCCTCAGGTAGGTAAGAAATGATAAAAGCCAGTGCAGTGGACAAGACTGCCCTGGGGTTTAAAGCAAGCATAGTTCATTCAGTAACTAGAGTGGAGGTTGTGCGCCTGTGGGTATGTGCACCATAGGGGTAACGTTAATTCTCTTTCCATAGCATCTCCCTTCTGAGTGAGGTTCCCTTCCAGCTCTGTGAGCCATGATGTAGGGCTGTGTTTTGACATTGACTAGAGCCTTCAATAATTCCTTGATAGTATTAAAAGACAATATTTTCAACAAATTTTATGTAAAGATCTAACTAGCTTTTAAGAGCAATTTGTGAATTAGGCAACATTTTATTCATACAATAGAAGCTGAGCAGAAAAGAGCCAGAGAGCAGAAATGAGGAATCAAAGGGAAATGATTATTAAAAAGTTATTTTTCCTTATAGGGTTAAAACCACCAGAAAGGAATTGCTTATGGCACCTCTGATAAATCGGGCTCTTCAGACCAGACCCTGTGAACTTCCTGGTTTTTGAAACCTGGTCTGTTCAGTTTGATTCTGGGGTATATACCACAAGCAACTCCATTCTGGTTTGGTCTGGTCTGTTGGGCCTAGTGCAAAAGCTTGGTCCAAAATAACGACTACTCCAAATGTTCACTTAGATTTTCTGAGGTTTATAAATAATCCATACTTGCATGTTTAGAGTAAGTCTAAATGGCAGCTCTATTCTTCATCTCAGTAGCCATTCCTGTCATTTCTCTTTCATTTGTATAGCATAGTCCAGAGCTGCAGTGGTGAGGTCAAGCAGTGATGGTGTGTGGTGAGCAGCCTGGATTTGTTTCCAAAATTCCCTGGAAATGCTTCTAGTCACATGTTCATCTCAGTCCTGGAATATGTGCATCCCTGCACAGAAATTCCATTGAAAACAAGGAATGACTCCTGGAAACCAGAATGTTCTTTCTCTTTGGGTTTTTGGAACCAGGATGTTTATCCCTCTCTCAAGTGTCTATTCTGTTGCCAGCCACCCGGGAAAGCTTGAGAAAGTGACAATCTGTGCACATATTATCATATGCAATGTGGGGCACAGGGAAGGGTCAGGAATAGGTCCTGGGCATCTTTTGAGTTTTAAATAAATTCCTACTTGAGTTGGAAATAAAATATGTCTATAGAAAATGAAGCGAGGACTTCGACATATGAAATGTGTTTTCTTTAGATCCACATTCACACACTGACTTCATTAATTCACAAGTCCATTTTAGATAGACATCAAAGTGACTTGAAGAGTTACAGAGGCTTCCATCATGCAATAAATATTTCAAACCATCAATGCATGTAAATTGTGTTTCATACACTCCCATGATATTCTTTGAGCTTATGTTCTATCAAGCCCCAATATCTGCCTTTAAATTTTATAGCCCTATAACATTATGGAAGGGTTGTTTTCTGGCACCACCTCAGGACCAGATGCTTCACACCTTGCAGAGGAATGGCCATTAGGACACTGCAGGATGTAATGGAGTCAACTGCCATAGATGACTTTAATGGTTCACAAATGACAACAGATTCTAATGTCAAGAGCAGAGTCTCAGGAGAAAGATGCTGAGGCTTGAACTCTTGCCCCATGGCTCTGTGATTCTGGCAACTGTCCTCAAATGTTCTTTTTTTCATCTGCAAAATTGCAGTAATCATAGTACCTCCTCAGGGGGTTCTGAGGAGTAATTCTTGGTGTCTAACACAAAACAAGCACTCAATAATTGCAAACCAGGTGAACACTGAGCTGTATCATGCAGGTTGAGTTATGGACCCTATACAGTGCAGGCACATTTTGATTATTGAAAAGCTAAAATGAAAGTTGGAATTTGATAGTTAAAATATGAAAATTAATGAATTATTAACTATAGAAATGGATGTATCTTCCCCCTCCTTTAAGGGAAAGCACAGCTCTTGCTATGGGACACCCAAGACCACCTCCCCCCACCATCCCATTTCTACAAAGTAAAAGGACCCCAAAGAGTGTGGAGGGAGCTGCATTTGCACATAGTGGTCACTACCATCCAGGGACATTTGGGAAGAGGGAAGAGTCTATTTCATGACAACCCCATATAATGGTTTTAAGGAAAGATATATTTTAGATGAAAAACCAAACAAAATAAAAAAAGAAACAAGAAGCTGTGAAGAATCCAACTTGCTTTACTGCCATTTCCCTTAAATTTCTGAGTGTGTGTTCATGTCTTTTACAACATTAAAATTTGTTACAATGCTTTAATTAAACTCTTACTCTGAAAGCAAGTCATTTATTAGGTGCAACACAAGATTTTCATTTTTAAACAAGTAAATTAAATTAAAGGTTGAACCTGGGAAAATTAAACATATGTGTAAGTTAAAAACTCTTATTAACTTGTGGTTGTTATTGTTTCAATAAGGCAAAACTTCTAAAATTTAAATTAAAATGGTGATAATAATACAAAATAATGACAACAATAAAAAGTGAGGTTATTAGCTGTTTGTTTCTGTGGACATTAGTGTTAAATTTTTAGCCATAACTATTTTTATTCATAGTTTTCAGTCTGTTTAATAAGACTATATTCACATTTTCTCAAAAAGCATCTCTAAGAAAATTAGTGCACATAAGAAACAATGTTTTTAGAGATTTAGTTTAGTTTGGAAATATAAACATTCACAATTTTATACAGTCTATTCAATGTTACCAAATATTTTGAGTACATGCTATATCTTAGACACCATGTATCACACACATGAATTAAACATATTCTCTTAACATGTACTTAGCCCTGACCCAGTATTTTCCACAATACAGAATGAAAAATCTTCCTGCCTTGTACTATTGTTCCACACAGTCTTTAATAATTTTGATGTATGATTCAAAGTTCACCAAATCAACAGGACAATGTATTTATTATGTCTCTCAATCAATGTGTTATGTGTATACAAAATTCTGCTCTTCTTCTTTATTCCTAGTGTGACCCTTCTGGGAAACATAGTTCTGTGTCCACTATTCCTGAAACCTCTTTTGGTTTTTTTATGGTATCCAACCTTTCAGCATCTCTGGGCCACATTGGATGAAAAAAGAATAGTTTTGGACACATCCAGAGGTGTTCAACCCATAGCCTGTGGTGGTAAGAGCACTCATACATTTTTTTGCAAGACATTGAGACATTACATTGTTGTCTTTAAAGTTCATACTTCAGAACTACACAATTGAGTTGGAAAAAACAATAAAATCTAAAATGCTTTAAGTAAGTTAATAATTTTGTGTTGAGACTCAGTCATTTCATAATTATCCTGGGCCAGATGTGGGCTGGACACCTCTGCACAGCTCTAACCTACCTCTTCTCTTGATGTCCTGTGGGATGTCTTTTGTTACTTCTACTTTTTGAAGAATAGTTTGAGTACACTGCAGGAGGGAAGCAGGCTGTGCAGTAGCTGCAGTACCACCTGTAACCATGGAATTTCATGAGTAATGACTGCTGTATGATTTAAAAGAACAAAATATCAGGGGCTAAATCCAGCAAACACCTCTTTGTCATGTCATGGGCTAATGTGGAATTGGCCCGCCTCCATCTTGTGGCTATGACATCTAAGACAGGACATGTGGCCCCCATGGCTGTCTTGGCAAGAGAAGAAAAAGGTAGAGAAGATTCCCTGCTCTTATCCATTTTGGACTAGAAGGCATGTATCCCTTTTGTTCACATTTTCAAAGCAACAATTTATCCCATGGTGCCAGTTTAATCACATGGTACCTTCCCATCAGTGCAGGAGGAAAAGTGGGTGGGCATTGTCTCCAACACGAAATTATGTAATACATGATGTTATTTAGAAAATAGAAGATTATCTGCTCTTGGTAACCTAGTAATGGAAATTTATAATTGGTACATTCATGTCTTCATTCATTCATGCATGCATGCATGCATTCATGCATTCTGAATGCCTTCTGGACAGTTCTGTGGAAGGATTAGAGCTGGTTCCCCCACCCCACCAGGGGGCAAACTCTTTCAAGATAGAAATCACGATGAGGAGGGATGGGGTGGGGGTTAGCAGTGGGGGGAGAGAGTATGAGTGGAGTATAATATAATGAATAAATGAAAATATCATAATGAGCCCATTTTTCTGACACCAGATAAAATAAATAAAGAAACAAAATGAAGTTTAAAAGGTGGAGATCCTCATATGTGGTTCCTAACCAGGTTAAACTTAAACTCTAAGCAAACCTGACAGGTGAATTGAGAGACTGTATAAAGGAATGGAAGGAACAGGGGGAGGAATGGGAAGGGGTCTTATATAATAAACTAAACCAAAAATGAATCATTACCATAAAATCCTTACTTTCATACAGTAAGTTCCTGATGAAGCTATGGATATCACCTGGTAAGAAGGGCCACGAATGGAATGGGAGGAAACCTAACCCCAAGAAAATTTTCTCGGGCTTGGAACTCCATGTCCCAATAATAGGTTCCTTCCCACACTGAGCTGTTGATCAGAGACCCACAAGGTCCCCAAAACAAGACAGACCTTTATCAAAACCCTTGAATACCCAGCCCAGGCCAAAGGTAAGACCCTATTGCTGAAGAAACCACAGAGTGTCATCACACAACACCGAAAGACACTGCTGGATCCAGAATGGTAACCAGGTCCCAGATGGTAGCATGTGTAGTGCTGAAAAGTGCTACACGAGCTGCCAGGGGAAATTGGTCAATGATATTTAGAGAAAGCAGAGACCACTGATATTTAATTCAGACTGATGTCACAAGAATGCTGAACACACTGCTTTAGGGTAGAGATCAGAAAGTCAAGAATGCTCATCTGTGCAATAGTGGTGCTAAACCTAGGAGAGTAATCAACAGCTGACTGATTGGCTAAGAGATCAACTCAGTGACAAGGAACCCTTAACTGGAATTGGGATCCAGAGCAAAATCTTATGAGGACCAAAAATCCAGGCTCCAAGGGGAAGTTCCCAGTACCGGAGAGCTACAGAGAGGCTACCCCCATTAAAATCTTGCCAGATTAGCAATGTTTGTCTCATTTAACCTATACTAATCTCACTCTCCAGTGGAGATTCTGTTTGTATTTTTCAGAAAGCAGTGAGAGTCATGGACAATCCATTCCACCAACAAGACATGGGATGTTGGCTGACATCCTGGCAGGAGTTGAACCAACCCTGGCCTATCACACAGGGCCCAAATGAAACCTATGAGAAAGTGGTGAGATAAACAAGAGACCTATCAGCACAGAAAATCAGATAACCCATGAAAGGACAATGGAGACAGACACCAATGATACCCAACACAACCCAAAGCAGAAGTCCAGACACACTTAAGATCTCAATAATAAAGCAGACTTAAAACATAGCCACCATGGCTCAGGGAACTGAGCGGAAGACGGGGCAGAAAGATTGTAAGAGCTATTGTGGGGGAGAATATCCAGAGACATTGCCCCCCCAACAACAACACACAATGGGAGGAGGGGGAGGAACTGGATACCTTGTGTACAATTCATAATCCTCTACCCCATGGACTGATCCAGTATGCTCACCGAGGAGGGTCCACAGTGGGTTGTGGACAAAGAGGAGGGAACTGGGGGTCCTTTACAAGATTTGATCTAATTATCAATAATAAAGATATTTAAATAAAAAATGGTGGAGATCATAGATGTTTGGTGCCTTGATGGCCTTTTCCTGCTCTCAAAAAGCATGTTCCCTATTCAAGTTCTTCCATCACTTTTTAATAGGCCATTGGGTTTATTTCCTTGGTCCTTATATTAGGTCCAGTAGATATGATTTTTCTTAACTAGTTTCACACAATGCCAGCAGAAATATGAGCAGAAATCTCGTGAATGTCTAGGTAATAAGAAGAGTCTGACATTTATTTTAAAAAAGAAAAATTGAAGAATGACTTGCAAAATGTATTTGATATTTTATTTTCCTTTATATGTTTTTTTTCCTGTGTTGGCTTTGGGAGGGTGGGTTTGTGTGACGTGTGTGTTCCTGCTTGTGTGTGTGAGCGCAGCCTTGTGTGGAGGTCAGAGGGCAATCATTGCCATCCACCTTGTTTGAGTCCGTGTTTCTCGTTGTTCAAAGCTGCCCTTGTCAGGCTAGCCTCTCTGCAAACTTCCGGAGATTCTGCTCTCTCAGTCCCCCATCATGCCATAGATGCACTGGAGTTACAGATGTGGGGCACAGACTCCAACCTTATTTAGATTGTGGGACATCTGGATTCAGGTGCTATACTTCTGTGACACATGCTTTATCTGCTGAGCCCATCTCCCCAGCCCTTGTTTGCCTTTTTTGAGACAGAATCTTGCTGTGAATCCCAGGCTGGCCTTAAACTTTAAATGTTCCTGCCTCTGCCTCCTGAGTGCTGGCATTATGGACATACACCACCACACCTGGCTTCTACATTGTCTTCGTGTTTCAGTTATAAACATTCCTTGTGGCTTTGTTCACTAGTTTCAGTTTAATTATGGATAGCCTGTTGTCATTCAGCCTCACTGTCATAGAACTAAGCTTGGGTGTCTCAGCCATAGCCAGGAGGAACGGGAGGGTGGAAGGACTTGGGACCCATAATGAGAGAACATTTCAGGGAACATTAATGATGCGTACTCCATGGGTTCCCTTTCAGGCCGCCGTGCTGTCAAGGGAAGATGAAGCACTTTCACTGTTTGCTGAAATCCAGCAGGAAATTCAGCTCTTCATGGAGCTGGCTGCCTGCTGCCTGCTTCCAGGTATACAGATGTGAAGGGCCCATGACTCCATGAAGAAGGCAGCACAGCCTCATGAAGAGACAGATGTGAATGGGCATCTCTCATAAGGCTTCTCCCTCATAGCTCGCTTAGAAAATTTTTTTTAAAAAATCATCTGGTCTCATGATTGACTCTCCCTATACCTCCCGTGCTCCCCTAACCCACCTATTCTTCCTAGTTCTACTTTTTTCCCATTTTTTATTATCCATAATTAGATACATTTTTCAGAAGGCGCCGAGAGAGCTGTGGCTCTTCCAACCCTACTATTGAGCCACAGGCTGATAGCTGTCTTCCTGTGAAGAGATGCGCCACCCCAGACCTACCGTGGAGGATCCACATGGAACCCCACAGGCAGTGATGGGATAAGCAAGAGACCTATAACCATAGCCAATCGATCAACCTAGGATGAACCAGCGAAACAAACACCGGTGATTTTAAACACAACCTCAAGCAGAAACACAGAGGCCCCTAAAAACTAGCTCTACTTTCTAAACTACCAATAAAAGTAGTTTGTAGTTAGTATATTCAATAACGTGTCTATTGTAAACCCACAGGGAAACTTGATGAAGCAATTAGACCAGTTCTGAAGGGCTGAAGAGATGACTCAGCAGTTAAGGTGTTTGCCTGCAAAGCCTAATGACCCAGGTTCAGTTCCCCAGTACCCACATAAAGCCAGATGCACAAAGTGGTGCATGTATCTGGAGTTCATTTGCAGTGGCTAAAGGCCCTGGCATGCCCATTCTCCCTCTCCCTCTCCATTTCTCTCTCTCTCTCTTTCTCTCTCTCTCTCTCATTCTCTCTGCTTGCAAATAAATAAATAAATTAATTAATTAATTAATTAATTAATTAATTAATTAAGACAAGTTCTGAAACTAGGCAGATTGCCCATTGTCTTTCTGGCACTGATTAGCTGTATGACCCAGGGCACGCTGCCTACCCTCGCTGGGTCTCAATACCTTCATTTTAAAATACAACATTCCTTCTTTAGTACCAGCAGGAGAGAACCACCATTAGCATTAAGACCCCAGTCAACTCTCATGTCACTAATGCCCACCCTCCTACCTAATTTAAACTTTTATCCACTTTCTATCTCTGTCCTCATACTCCTGATCCTTCTTGTATTTCCTTTTCATAAACAGGACATTCAAACATATTGCATATTTCACTTACTTGTTTTTAACTACTACTTATTGCTGGTACCTTCATAGACTTCGTGTACAAGGGCAGAGGGTTTTACTCATGTGTTTCAAGCACCTAGAATTATCCATGAAACACAGTCAGTGTTCAATTGGTAAATTTTTGAAAACCAAAAAAATTTTGGGGTCCTGGGGATTAAACCCAATCATGCTAGGCAAGTGTTCTATCACAATTATGTAGAAGACATAATGTAGAAAGACAGACAGACAGAGAGAGGGGGATAGAGAGAGAAAGAGAAAGAGAAATGGATGATAGGACATAGATAATAGGATTCTGTATGAATATCTTTGAAGGTTTCACTAACTTGCCCAGAGTCATGTCATTAGTAAGTACCAGAGCCCAGGACCTAAACCCAGGTCTTCAGACTCTGTTCTTTGTTCTTGTTATATAACGCAGGAGGAAAGCAAGAAAGGAAGAAAAATGTTTGGGTGTGGCCATTGTATATGACAGATGTCTAATAAGAAGCAACTTAAAGGGGAAGGGTTATCGGCTTACATTTCAAAGAGATAGTCTGGTAGGGAAGACATGACAGCAGGAGTCAGGCAGCTGGTCACATTGCATCCACAGTCAGGAAGCAGAGAGTGGTTTCAGCTGGTACCTACCCACTTTCTCCTTCTTGTTCAGCCCATGACTCCAGGTTGTGGAATGGTACTGCCCACACCTTGGGTGGGTTATTCCACCTTAACTAATAAATCTAGAAAATCTCTTACAGCTGTTTGCTAAGGGTTGTCTCCTAGGGAATTTCAGAGCCTGCCAAGTTGACAATATGAACCATTTCAGCAAACTGTTACTTTCTGACTGCTAAAGGTGTGATTTCCCCATGCATGCTCTTTAATTCTTTCGTTCCCACTTTCACCAAACATATTTCCATTGGATGAAGGGTTCAAAAGAAAGTTTTTGTTCCTGAAAAAGAACTTAAATCTGGACTACATAGAATTCCCAGTAGTTAGTTCTGTTAGTTGTAGACTGGAAAAGTTCCTCTACATCTTATTTAGATAATAATGATGTGTCTAGTCTTCACTTTGGGAAGCCAGAATGAGGACAGTTGTCTTTACATCCTTTCAGAAGTTCAGCAGCGACAATTTTAGCCTCATTGGTCTCCAAAGCCAACGATCTGGAAAAAATTTGTGTGCACATTTTGAGAATCAAGAAAGATATGCTGAATAATTAATTTCTTGTGTTTCTCTGGATAATTGAAAACAGTCTTCTAGACCTTGACAAGCCCCGTGTCCCAACCATCATGAATATTAATCAGATTTCTTGAGTAGAAGTTTGATTTGAAGTATCTATGTATGTGCATGAGTACATGTGAGTGCACACCTGTATGTGTTTCTTACCTTTCTAAAAGTAGTGATTACACAAACATAATCAGTGACTTTACTAAAATGAAGGTAAGGAAAATAAATTTAGTGGAGTAAGCAAAATAATTTATAAATTATGTCTTCATTACTTAACAAAACAACACCTCCCACAACAGAAAACCTAAGTAATATGCAAAGTATAAAGAAATTTAGGCATGTTTGATATTTGTTGGCTTATGGTCATGTAGAAACTATATCTTAGCAACACTAATAATTTTGTTGTTACAAAAAGGCATTTGCAAAATAGAAGGAGTAGTCATACTTTATCTAAAGATATGATACTTCATATGTAATAGTTAAAATTTTAAATGCATAGTTTCCATTTGGATCCTTACCCTAGGCCACAAATATTAGAGGTAAAAATAGCCATAAGATAGTCCATAGGAAGAAAACAATTTGCACCATCTGTGGGGGTTGGACTCTGATAAAAATGTGTGCAAAAAGAAGAGAAAAGAAAGAAATAATAAAAGGAAAGAAAAATGTGTGCACACACTCAGAAGCCAGATTGTTACTAGAAAATTTTCAGTGCCAAAGATGGGATACCTTCCAGTGAGTTGTTGGTCAGGGCGGTTCCTGAGGCCCCCAAAACATTACAGACCATTGCCAAGGCTCTTTGTTGCCCATCAGAATGAGATGGTAAGACCCTATTGCTGAAGACCACATATGCTTGGACTGCAGGTCACTGAGAAATAAAGCTGGAGATGAGTTCTAAAGTCACTAGTGCTGTGAAGAAATGACAGGGGAACGTGTTCAGCACTGGGACATCTCTATTACACTTCCTGAGGCTCCAGGTCTATTGTGGAAGAGGTGGTGGAAAGATTGTAAAAGCCAAAGGAAGGGTAGGACTGCTTACAATGTAAACTTCCAGACACAAAATGGCCTGGATATTCATGACTTTGCAGTGCCTGACATTGTCTTCAAAATGAGAGGAAAATATGATGATATCAAAACAAAATAGAGACAAATTGAAATGGGGTGGGGAGGGAATTATCATGGTTTATTTCTACAATTGTGCAAGCTGCCAATAAAAAGTTTAAAAAAATAAACGAAAATGTGTGTGCACTAACATTGGCACCCAAAGTAAGACAAGGATTACCCCCTATTCACTGTTTTATCCCTAATCTGTAGTCAGTAGATGCTTGGATAATGAGTAAATGAATATGTACAGGCATGTATCATGTGTTTATAAGCATAAATACAAGGACTATCAGAGCAGTAATTATTAGAAACAGATTGTAAAAAACGAGTGATCAGGCCAATAGACAGCATCAAGCACTTATATTAGCATGGCCAGTTCAGAAAACACTTATGAGTTCTGAGTCTTCAGGGCTTGTTTATTAAAACTATTGACCTTCAAGGCAACATTAAAATAGCATCATGATGGATTAGAATGATGAAGGAAAATTCTAGCTAAAAGACCCTGAGATCCTGTAAAAGGCATTCTTGGATAGGTTGCATACCTTAAACTTGGATATCATTTGTCAGATCACTTTTCAGAAAATGTACTTGGCATAAGTGACACACAGCCATTTCCACAAATTTGTCTGAGAAGCAATAATGATGCTCATTATCTTTAAAGCATGTTGATTTTTTTAGTACAACTTCTCGTTTCTTTTTGAACAGGACTTGTTTTATATTTCTCCCTATAAGAAATAGTAACATTTTCAAAACCAGTTGTTTCTGTGTTTGGACAGACAGATTGACAGAGTGTATATAGGAAATGCAGGAAATAACATGACATCATTTTACCTGTAAAGTACTTGGTGTTCTCTCTGTGTATTTGCATATTTGATCTTTCTCAGAATGATCATAGAAGCTAGATTAAGATTCCTTGAGAAGTTAGAATTGGAAGATGTGTTTGTGCATGTGTGTGCGTGTGTGGGTCCCATGTGTATGTGTTCCATGGATAAACTTCAACCCTCAGCAGATTAATAGCTGTACATCAGGGGTGGGGTTGTAAATGTGCTCTAGTGATCTAGAGGTTACATTGGTAAGGTTTGTAGTCACTGACTATTTTAGCTTTATGGCAAGGGCTTCACCAGTGACTGAAATAAAGGTGTCCTGGGATCTAGCAATCTGCCTGTTTTATGTCTTAGAGGGTTGTTAATATCTGTGATTCCAGACAGAATGTGTCCCTGCTTCTGAAGTACTGTACTCTGTAGGGAGAAAAAAATAGGAGCTTCTAGTCTTTTCTCATTGTCATTGCTCTTCCTTAGTAAGTCAGTGGATCAATATAAGAATTTGGTCCACTGCTAAATATATCTTTTTAGATTGTGCACTCAGGGAAGGGGAAATGATGATGGAGTCTGTCCATGAATCCACTGCAGCTATGTCATATGGACTTGGGCCAGCACTCATCTCTCACTTCATCCCTGTACATTTCTGTTCTAATGGGAAGGAAGAGAACAGACGTTCCAGAGGTTACAAAAGAAAGGAGGCACAAATCTATAGGAGAAAAAGTATTAACTTGAGGCATGTGAAGACTCTGTATTTTATAGGTAAAGAGGGGTGACTCTATCTTGAATAGTGGACAATGGAATAGTCTGGAGAACCTGAGGGTTCCCCCAGGAAGACCTGGAACTTCAGGGTTCCCAGTGACATCTACATGAATATCAATATTCCTTTTCTCAAGATTCTACTCCTTCTAAGCCCTGGTTTGCCTATAGGAGACTTGCTAGAACTGTGAATTGAACCATATTTATAATTATACTATGCCTATGATCAGATCTTGGTCCTAATTTTCAGCCAGAACTACCCTCCAGCAGTAAGAGATCATGGGTACTTTAGGTCCTTTCAGCTTTCCTATTTTATCCTGAAATAATTCAGCCTGCCATTTACTTCTTTCTGCCCATCAAAACACTTAAGAAAAGGAAGTATAAGTCCACGGCTGCTGCAATTAACACTGCAACATATATCTCAAGTGCTAGAGAAAGTGCACAATGCAGTTTGTTCTCTGAAATGTGTCCTATCCTAACTCATCCTTAAGAATCTCAGCAATTGTTCTGCTTCAGCATGCCGGAGCTTATCACCAGCTCACATCCAGCAGTAGGATCTGTATTGTCCAGTGAGTAATTCAATAACAGAATCTTATCCTGAGATTCTGCTCTTTAGAATTGCTTTTGGTGTCATCTGTCTTGGTTTCAATGTCCACAGAAGTGGAGACTGAAATAAAGATTTGAAGCCATATTGTTACTTGCTGGTGTGAGAAACACTGGAATGAATAGGGAAGGGATAAAGAGAAGAGAAGGCACCAAGAAAGGACACATAAATAAATAGCTTCTATCCTGGGAAATTAGAGCTTAATCCTATGAAAGAAGGAAAGATGAGGCAGGAAAGTCTGAGAAACAGTAAAAACCCAGACCTCAGATTGATCTCACTTTTGCAATAAAGGATCTGAGGCATTAGTAGATAAACTATGATCAATTACTGGCCCTGGCTGTCTGCTCTCACTCTTGTGGTTTGGGAGGATAAGAGATGCTTTCTGGATTTCTGTGTAAAGAAGATAAATATAGATAGAAATATCAGAAGTCTGGAGGGGTTTAAGCACCTTAGGTTCTGCCACTGAAACATCTGAATATGATGAGGCTGAGTTTCATATGTTAATATGAAAGAAACAAAATTTATGATTTTTATTTACATTTCGAGTTTGGGGTGCCTCTGTGAGATATTTATGTGTAAATATTATATATATGGAATTTTATTTGAGAGCAATTGGGCAGTTGTGCTTAGATATTTAGAAAGAGATGTAAATGTTACAGAGAGATGTAAGCATTTAAGAGCTTATAAAATATGCTCAGAATTATAATAGAGGTCAGATTTTAAAAAGCAGAAGACAGAACATTGAAGTTATGAGTAGATGAAGGATAAATCAGGGGAAGGAAAGAAGAGAAAAGAGGAGCTAGGGAGATTGCTTAAGATTGGTTAAAGGTGCTTGCTTTCAAAGCCGGATAGCTCAGGTTCAAATCTCTAGTGCCTACATAAAACCAGATGTTAGAAAGTGGATTATGCATTTGGAATTCATTTGCAATGGTGTTCTCTCTTTCTCTTTCTCTCTTCACAAATATATAAAAATATGATTTTAAAATAGAAGGGAGAGATAGAGTTAGAGAAGGGGAGGGAAAGGAAGGGAAAAGAAGGAACTGAACTGGACAAATGCAAATGAAGAGTACTTTGGAAGTCAGAGGAAATGAAGTATTGCAGTTCTATAAGGTTATGTATGCCTTTTTTGGCCACTAAAAGAAGTTGTGATAAAATTTTTCTGCATTTTCACAGACTGTACTACTGAACCACTTACGTGATAATAAAGACTTTGAGTTGTTTGGGCCACACGAGTCTCCCTCTATTACTTTTACAACTGCTCCCTATTATTCTCCCTATTGAGAAAACAGGTTTGCTTTGGAGAACAGGGAGACAACAATGAGCTCTTTATGACTCCTTACTCCCTTGGTTGTTCAGATGAGTTGCTTGGTGAAAAGAAGTATTACGTGGGACACCAAAATAGCAAATAAGGTTTTCTGTGAATTCACAAGTAGTATTGTTGGAAGAAGCTTGGTGGGCACACATGCACATCCACGTCAGTGTCCAGAGTGAATGTCTCTCTCAGGGATAATAAATCACTCTTGCTCCTAGGTGGACATGGCCCAGTATAATAATATTACACTTTTCTTAGGAAAGAAAAAACAGGATGCTGGGTGTGGTGTTAATCCCAGCACTCGGGAGGCAGAGGTAGGAGGATCACAGTGAGTTCAAAGCCACCCTGAAACTACATAATGAATTCCAGAAAAAGAGAAAAGAAAAAGAAAAAAAACAGGCATGACAGAGCTTGTGTTTTCTGTTTCCCAGAATTCTGTATGTAAAAATTGTCTCTAGAGGGCTGGAGAGATGGCTCAGCGGTTAGGGCACTTGCCTCCAGTGCCTAAGGCCCCCGGTTCAATTCCCCAGTACCCACATAAGCCAGACCCACAAGGTGGTGGCCCTGGTGCATATTCTCTCTCTCTCTCTCTCTCTCTCTCTCTCTCTCTCTCTCTCTCTCTCTCTCTCTCTCTCTCTCTCATCTCTGCTTGAAAAATGAGTAAATAAAATATTTTTAAATTGTCTCTAGATATTAAGATTAGTCCCTTGATTGAGACATTATATTTAATTGGAATTTCCCTTCGTTTCTTCTTGGCTTGGCAAAGAAACCCCACAAAGCATGGGAAACAACCCAGAAAGGCTCTCCATCCTTAAAACAGTTGGAAACCATGGGTGAGAGAGCCTTTCTGAGATGGGATCCTTGTTTCCGCTCAGACTGAAGAGACTGGCAGTCCCCAATTCCCAGCAGGCAAAGGCAGAGTAATCAGTTCCAAACAGAGTCTCTACTGAGAGTATTTCAATCAGGCAGAATGAGTGCAGAGCAGCTGGCTCACCACCAAAAATTTACAGACATGTTTGCATCAATTAGAAAACAGTAAACAGCAGGTCCCAGGCTAAGTCCATTTGCTACATTAATTGCTTAGTCTAAAATAGATATTAGACACAAACTGATTTTTTTTACCTTCATCACTCTGTAAAACTATAAAACCCTTGCCCTTCTCTTCTCCTCATCTATATTATCACAAGAGATATCACATCTATATTATCAGATCTAGCTTGTAATGAGACAGTTTTAGCCCTCTGTGTATGAGATTTTTGTATCCCAGATTATAGAGACGTAGAGCAAGAGGATGAGTAGAATAAGCATAGGGGAATCTAATTTCATTTCTTCACCATTTTCCTGCATAATAACGATAATTAGAATCACTCATTTAAGCTTACACATGTGACTATAATTTAAAGAGACTTCAGCAGCACAGCTTATATATGTAGATGAAGGTGGACACTGTAGAAGAAACTATGTTTCTCCAGAGATATTGCTATTGTTTAGACATTTTTTAAAAGTCTTTCTTTGGGATAATTCAGACTCATGAGCAAACTCAATATTCAGAAACTGGCTCATATTTAGCAAAAATTCACAATTTATTCATCCACTTCTATCTAGCCTGATTCTGAATGCTTTATAGCAGTTTTAGAAATTATATCCACCCTAAAGAGACATCTCGTTTTATCTAAGGATACTCAAAACAATATGCCTGTGAAGGTTAGTACAAGTTTTGACTAACTATAGTAACTATGAGAAGAGACTATTTCAAAAGAGGAAGCATTCTTTTCAAAAAAAAAGAAAAGAGAGAGAGAGGAGTCAGGAAATAACTAAATTTTGGCTCTACTTCCAAATTTTTGAGGTTTCTATGTTCTTTCCCCAGTCTCTAACCTTTATATAGATGATTTGAACATTTGGGGGCTCATTTGCTCCTCTGATGGTTGAGGGAAAGGCTGAAGGATCACTTCTCAAACAAAATCTATCTTATATTCAAATTTTGATTGTGTTGAATTTATTTATTTATTTATTTATTTATTTATTTATTTATTTATTTATTTGTGAGCAGAGGCAGAGAGGAGAAAGAGAATGGGTGCACCAGCCACTGCAAAGGAACTCCAGATACACGCACCACTTCGTGCACGTGGTTTTCCGTGGGTGCTGCCAACATAGGCTGGGATGCTCTCACCACTGAAACCTCTCCCCAGCTGAAGGTTTTTCCAAGAACCATCCATACTGTTTTTCACAGAGACGTCGCAGCAGACTTCCAACTTCTCCAAATCCTTGCTATGGTGGTGTTTTATCTTCTAGCCTCTCCAGCAAGCGTGAGTTAAGACTGCAGTTCAGATCTGAACTTCCCGTTGCTCAGTGATGCTGAGCACTTTTGTAGGCTTCCTGCAGAAGACTGACTGCAGAGCCTTCATGGTGGAATGTCTCTGGCCCTTTGTAATCAAGAATCCAGGGCTTCCTTTCATGGTCAAGTTCTTCCTGACCTTAAGAAATGCCACCTATTCTTACCTGGGGAGAGGACTGGGCAGCAGCCTGCTGAGGTTCCAGAAGCTTCTTAAGAGATGTGACAGCCCACGAAGGAGGATATCCAGCTGATTGGGGATGGGGAAGAGGGCCATTGGGGAACTGGGGATAACAAATCATTGTTTGCCCATTAAATAATGTAACTCATTATGGACAATAAAAATAAATAAAATAAATAAATAAATAAAAATAAATAAATAAATAAAAATAAAAATGGCAATCCTGCCAAAAGCAATTTACAGATTCAACGCAATGCCAATAAAAATCCCAACCTCCTTCTTCACAGACATTGAAAAAATAATCTCCAAATTTATTTGGAAGGGCAAGAGACCTCGAATAGCTAAAACTATTCTGAGAAGGAAAAATTATGCAGGAGGTATCATTATACCTGACTTTAAAACATACTACAAAGCCATAGTAACTAAAACAGCATGGTATTGGCAGAAAAACAGACAGTCTGACCAGTGGAATAGAATTGAAGACCCAGCTTTTAATGAAAGTAACTTCAGCTTCTTAGTCTTCGACAAGGGTGCCAACAATGTTAGCTGGGCTAAAGATAGCATCTTCAACAAATGGTGCTGGACAAATTGGATAAACACGTGTAAAAAAATGAAAATAGACCCACTGCTTTCACCATGCACACAGATCAACTCCAAATGGATCAAAGACCTCAATATCAAGCCTGTAACCCTGA
>PVHP010009626.1:0-49859 GCA_004024765.1 Zapus hudsonius
CTCTCTCTCTCTCTGCTTGCAAATAAATAAAAATATTTTTAAGAAGAATGGTTCATTTAAACTGGAGGATAAAAAAGGAAAGAGATGTTATTCTTTTTATCATTGTGAAGATAAACTAAAAATGTACATGTATACATTTTATTTTTTCATTTATAAAATATTACCCCCCCAAAAGAAATAATTGCCTGGTTTCCTCCACAGGGGGAACCAATAAACCAGAAGGAAGATTATTCACTGCATACCTTTTGTGTACCTACTGAAGTTTGAATCGTATAAGTGGGTTATTCAAGTAAATGATTTTAAGTGCATATTTGTTAACAATTTCAACAAGTAACACATCTCCAGGTTTACTAAACTTTCACAAGACTTCTCCCTAGAAGCCCCTGTTTTGAAACTGAAGAACTCAGTAAGACATTGCATCATACAAAAGTGGGCTCATCTCCAGCCAGGAAGACAGTTCTGATGTATCCTCTAATCCTCCCTCAGCATCTCAGATTCTTGCCCTGTCCCCAGAGTGGATGTTTCCCTTCTAAATCTCCACAGAGCTGCAGTTTCCTCTCTTAGAGTCTGTCATGCCAGTTAGTCGCCTTGCCAGTTAGTTCATCAGGATGCAGTTCACATGAGCTGTGATTCACATTCAGCCTTAATTTAAATTTTCACACATTTGCATTCAAAGTGCACAACCAAAACAGAGAATAATTGGCAATACTTGTCAAATATTATAATATTTTTCAAAAACTTATAATGTGCAGATGACTTAAATGCATGGTTCTTAGCTATCTAAGATAACATTTAATCTGAGAATTAAAGGATTAAACAGGAGTTATCCATTTTCTGTGGAAAGTAGGCTTCTATTTTCTTCTGATAATTGCAACCCTAAGAGCAAGGGTCTGGACTGTGCCACACATTCTTAACCATTGACAGTCAGAGTTTCCCCTCACATCCAAATACATTTGCATATTCAGTGCATATTCTGATACCCAAATGATCTCATCAAAACTTCAGATGCCTTCATATCATGAAATCTAGTTTATTAAACTCATCATGCTTCTCTTTCAAATGGAAATCAACCATTAGCTGGTTCTATCATTTTGCAATGCCCAATGGCAAAGCAAATATGAACCACTTCCTTTGTTGAAAACCACAACCTACTAATTACTGGCATTTAAATATTTTTCCGTCTAACACCTTCTCACAAATATTTCATAAGAAAGTCCATTTCAGAGACTGTGTTATCTTCATTTGCATCTAACCCTTCCAAGTTTGTACTCAGTGGAGGAGTGTAGAAAGGTTATGGTAGAGGAGAAGAGTGACAACCACAGAGCTTGAATCAGCAATGAGTCAGCATAAAGAAAGACAAAGGTACTGGGTGCTTTCTTTAACATGCAGCAATGAACTGTCCCCTGGGATGAATAGTTAAAAAGAACACCAAAACGTGTGCGTGTGTGTGTGCGTGTGTGTGTGTGTGTGTGTGTGTGTGTGTGTGTGTGTGTGTGCTTTTGCTAGGCATAGAACCCAGGGGCTTAAACATGCTAGGCAAGTGCTCTACCGCTGAGTTATACCCCTAACTCGCAAAAGGTTCTATCTGGACTCCAAATCCATGGACAGAAACCAAGCCAAAGAAGATGCTGAGAACAGGTGAACAGAATGACACTGATCAAATGGGGAAAAAGAACAGTTTGGACATTTCTGACTCACCTATACATCTTTGCTTCACAGCATCAATCTAGAAGAATCTACAAAGGGATTAAAAGCCACTAATTATGAATCTATAAACCTCATAAACTATAATATTGGGAAATTAGCATTGACCCATTACTGACAGTCTTACCCAACCCAACTACTTAATGAAAACCAAATTGATCATAAAGCAGCCTTTCCTTAATTTTCATGAACCTCTTTCCCCATGGAGAACTTGACCTATGTGACATCTACAGTTGATAGCAGTGATTCTCAAACTTTTAGTCTTGGAACACCTGTACACTCTAAAGAGAACTCCCAGGAGATTACATGTACTTATATTTGCCATAATTAATATTACATATGTGTGTGCATATATATATTCTTATAATATTTTTTCTTCGTTAGTATTATTTTGTGAGAGCTGTGTATGGTGTATGCACATATGTATATTTAGATGCACACACCTGATGCACACAGTGAAATGGGAGGTGGAAATAGGAAAATCCCTTGGAAGCGCACAAGGCAGCTAGCCTGGCATTCACAGAGGTGAACAAGGAGAGACTCTGCCTCAAGCAATGTGGAAGGCAAGGAATAGAATTCAGTTATCCTATGACCTCCACACATGCACCATGGTACCTATGCACACTCAATCACACATGTGAACACACACATGCACACAAAAAGAAAAGACAGAATCATTATTAGTAATCCTACTGTTACAATTTAGTCAGTCAAATTCTGTACATAAAGGCTAGAAACAACTGGGTGAAAGAAAGCTTGTTGGGTGGGAAGCAGGATATGTAAATGCTATCCAAATGTCCACATAGATATTTGCTGACTATATTTTCAAACTAGACAAGAGAAAGGATCTTGTAATGAAGAAATATCCCCAAACCCAGCTTAATTGAGTGGGAAGAATTAACAGCATAATGGAACAGATTGTTATCACATAATTTCTAATGTGTTGCACCATGTCACTAATGTAATATTCTTTCCAAAAGTATTAAACCAAGGAACATGTTAAGAAATGGATAAGGGGCTGAAGAGATGGTTCAGTCATTAAAGTGCTTGCCTGGAAAACCTATAACTGGGATTTGATTCCCTAGTGACCATAAAGCCAGATGCAGAAGTGATAAGTGGTGCATGTATCTAGGTATCTGGAGTTAATTTGAAGTAGCTAGAGTCCCTGGTGGGCCAGTTTCTCTCTCTCTCTCTCTCTTTCTCTCTCTCTCTCTCTTTCTCTCTCTCTCTCTCTCTTCCTCTCCCCTTCTCTCTCTCCCTCTCCTTCTCTCTCTCTCTCTCTTTCTCTCTCTCCTTGAAAATAAATAAAATACCTTTTAAATGGGTAAATCCAGATCTTGGAAATTCTGCAAGACATCTAAAATGGATTCTTCTTCATTTTGAAAAACATAACATGTAACAATTAGATGACTTAGGCAAAGTCTGACGGTTGTATTAGTTGCCTACTGATTGTTGGGACAAAATACTGACAAAAATCAGTTTAAGAAGAGTTTACTTCATCTTACAGGTAAAGGTAATCATAGCTGTGAAGGCATGTGTGATGGTTTGAAATAGGTGTCCCCTATAAACTTATGTGACCTGAATGTTTAATCCTCAACTGGTGACAGAGTTCTCTAGAGGAACAGAACCAGCAGAATGAATTATAGTAAACAAAAGAGAGATTTATTGGATTAGTTTTTGGCAGTCCCACAATAGCAATCCGACAATCAAGGAACTGGTGGTAGCTCAGTCCACATGGCTGGATGCCTCTGCAGTCCCAATCCAGCACTGAAGGCCTAAAGATTTCCTGGGGAGCTGCTGATCTTCAGTCCAGACTGGAAGGCTGAGGAAGCTTCATTCCAATGCTGACAAAGAGATGCATGACAAGCACTAACAGCCAGGCAGGCATGGGAGGAAAGAGATATTTTTCCTTTATATAGCCTTTCTCAGACTTGTTGACTCCCTGAGTCTCTGGAATTTCCTTCCTGCACTCCCTCCCAGGAAGGGATGTCTGTTTCTAGCTCCCATAGGCTTCTTACATTCCATTCCCTACTGAGAGGGCTGCCTTCCTATAAAAACCTCAAGAGACCCACCCAAGATTGCTAAACAGGACAAGTTGACAACAAAACTTAACCATCATAGATCCTTACTGAAGGAGGTGTGTTGTTGGGGACAGGCTATGGGTGTTATAGCCAGCTTCCCCTTACCAGTGTTTGGAACACTCTCCTGATACTGTTGTCCACCTGATGTTGGCCAGGAGGTAATTCCTAATCTCTCCCCATGCCACATTTTTCCTGTCATTGTGGAGTTTCCCCTCAAGTGTTTGAGCCAAAATAAACACTTTCCTCCACAAGATGCTTTTGGTCAGGTGCTCTGTGCCACCGTCATGAAGGTAATCACAACAGCATGGTGGCAGGAGCTTAAAGCAGAGATGGTCACATTCAGCCTAAAGTGAGGAAGCAGAGAACAATGAATACACTGGAATTCAGGTAGCTTTCTCCTTTTTGTACAGTCCAGGACCTGAGCCTATGGAATAGTGCCAATATAGTTAAAGTGGGTCTTTCTACCTCAGTGAGGCATAGCCAGAGGCTAACCAAATCTATATAATGCTTCACAGATAATTCCAGGTCCTGCCAAGTTGATAATCAGTATAAACCATCATAATAGTGTTCATTATACTCTTCTTGCTAACTTGCTAGAAATTAGAAAAACTTCAAAATGTAAAGTTGACCCACCTGGCATGGTGGTGTACACCTTTAATCCCATCACTTGGGGGACAGAAGTAGGAGGATTGCTGTGAGTTAAAGGCCAGCCCGAGACTTCATAGTGAATTCCATGTCAGCTTGGGCTAGAGCAAGGCTCCACCTCAAATAAATTAATAAAAAATTGGAGGAAAAAACATACTGAATGAGGATTATTTGATCAACTCCCTCATTTCTCAAAGAAAATAATGTGACTCTCATGATAGAACACTGACTAGTCAGCCACCTCTTCAGTTGGATGTTCGAAAATAAGCCTAGGACAAAAGGATGAGCAAGTCAGAAGCAAGGAATGAATAAATGTTTGGGAAAATCTCATTTTCACCTCTGAGCTGCCGAGAGCGACTCTTGAGAATAGTGAAGTTCTCATTAGCAGCTCAGTTCTGCCCAGATTGCTTTGCGTTTTGTACGGACATGATGTCAGCAAACCTGCAAACACAGAAGAACCTGGAGCCTGCTGCACACCAAGGTGTGTGTTCCTCCTTTTTTCTAGCAAGGAACTCAAGGAGCCCCATGGGTCCTGTGAGCCATCCACCTGGCATACCGAGTGTGAAATGAGAATGAGAATGTGTTCATTCCCATGAGTCTGCGGTGGGGGAATAAACCTCAGATAAGCAGAAAGAAAAGTGGACTTTTTAATGTTCAAAATTGCAATGAAATGGCTGTGGAGATGGTGCAATAGTTACAGGCACTTGCTGGCAAGCCTGCTAACACGAGTTCAATCCTCGTCAGCACCCTTGTAAAGAAAGCCTAATACAAAGTAACTCTTAAATCTTAATCCAATGCTTTAAAACAACAGGAGGTGGAGCCAGGAGAATATGATAATTTCTAATCTTCTTAAAAAGCTCAAGAGTGATTTCTCAAGCTAATCTTCCAAACTATTTCTATAATGAAGAGATATGTTGGTACTCCCTGCACTTCTCAACTGGGTTATTCATAACATGCAGGTGGAGGCTTCTGACAAATTCCCAATGATGCTGATGGTGCCTGTGCCGTACATAAAGTACTTAGAGCTAAGTACTATGGTACTTACTTAGCACCTATGTTTTTCATACATAATATGTATGAAACATAATAAACCAATAAACATACTGTGAAGGATGAGTTAATTTATTAATGGTTTCTATAAGAACAAAACAGCATTGTCAAGATACCTGCCTTTCATTCCACCCATGTTTGCTTCACTATTTTCTCACAGTTATGAGATTCTCTTGTCAGGTGGAAACAGAAGTAGAAAATAGGTTTTTGTTTTTTGGTTTTGGGTTTTTTTTAAGGTAGGTGAAGATTTGGTTTTTATTGGCTTGGAAGTGGGCTCTGCAATGAAGCCCCTTTGGGTTTAAGAGCATTCTTCTGCTTTTTCTCTTCTTGTGACTTCTGCTGCCTGAGGTGCCATGCCTGTAATCCAGCATCCATTTCTTGTGATAGCAGTACAACTCATCTTGCCAACTTCTCCCTTTGGGCTTTTCTTCGAAGCTGGCCTTTCATTGGGGGAGCAGGATGGCCATGGGCGAAAGACCAGTCTGGCAGCTCCGTGAGGGGCCCTTAGCCAGCAGGGTTGGCAGCTAGACCCTGTTGAAGTCACCACTGGCTGCCTGCGCTAGCCGCCATGCTACAGTGCAGCCTCTGGACACCTGCTGCGGGGACACGACAGCCAGGGGACAGCCAGTGCTGGAGGCTCACAAGCCCACCCCGCCACCCGGCACCCACTCACTCGAAAATAGGTTTTTATCTCTTGGTCTCTGGAGTAAAATAAAAGAAAGAACCAACTGTTGAAGACCTTTCCATTTTGCCAAGGGAATCAACATTTGTTTTCCCAACTTACAGTGCCTTCTATTTCTATTTTCTTTAACTGCTAATGTTCAAATTTGCAGATTTAGTCATTATTTGTTCACTCCTATTTCCATATTATAGCACAGATCACACACACACACACACACACACACACACACACACACACACACTCATAGGCTTGTGCACATAGGCAAGAAAATTTTTAGATTTCTCCTTGTTATTTTACTTTACCGGAGGAGGTAATTTTGTATGACTTTCCACTACCAAGAATAAATTATTAGTAGTATTATCGTCTTCCCTGGCATTGGATCCTCACAGAACAAAATACACTTCCTTCACCCTTCCTTGATTATCAGAGATAAACTATAATCTCAATGCCCTCTGACTCCATACACTTGTCTTTATGAAGAAATATCTAATAATCTCTCATTCTTATCTCATTTCAATAATATTACCTTCAATTAAAGACTCCATTTTCTGAAACAATCATTCACTCTCAAATCAGGGCTCATTTCTTCCCTTTTGGTCAGAAAATCAGCCTTGTGTTATTGCAAAAGACAAGACTTTAGAGAAGGCCAGTGTCAGGAGGTCTCAGCTCTGGCGTAATCTGGGACCCTGTCTGTGATTTAGCAATCTGAGTTTCCTCTTCTGAAAATAAAGAGATTTAACTAGATTGTGAGGTCCCTTTTAGGCCAAACGTTCTATGGTTCTAGAAAAGTTCATTTAAAAATCAAAAACATTTAAAATACCCAGAGAATATCTGTTCAGGTATATGTTATTGCAGCAAGCATAAAATTTTGCTCATTCTACCTTTTAGCATATCTTATTCTAGGTGTACAACACATAGACAAAGGGATGGAATGACCTACCTCCTCTCCGCACTCTGTGATGGATTCCCACGGTTATCAACAACAAGGGTTCTCTCTCTCTACCTCTCTCTCTCCCCATCTCTGTTTCACACAAATACAGAGACACAACCACCTCCAGCACCCAACATATTTCTTTTGCATTGATCTAACCTTCTTTTCAATAGTGGTATTTTCAGACTTGTGTCTTAGAAAGATTGTTTGTTTTGGTTTAACTGAGTTTTTTTTTTCATTTAATTCAATTTAGTAATAAAAGCTGCATGCCAAACAAAATTTTTACTGAATTCCATTACAAATAAAGCAGAGAAAAATCAGAATTCTAGTTATAGCATGGAAAACAACCTGAAACTTTACCTTCTCTCTCTCCTCACCCTCCCATGCCAACTAGATGCATTCCAAAGAACCATTAGTAGCCTGACAGACAGCATTTCATCACTGTTCCTTTCCAGTAAAAGGAAAAGGAGAACCTAATTGGTTCCAGACTAAGACGATTCTGCTCCTTAGGAATTCTTATTCATCAAAACTATTTCTTTGTAAACTGGACCTGTTAGTTTCAGCCTATAATCCCAGCTATTCAGGCAGCTAAGGCATAAAGGTTGCAAGTCCAAGGCCTACCTGAGCTACAGCACAAGCTCAAGGCAGCATGAGCTTAGTGCAACCGTGTCTGAAACAAAAGTCTGAGACTGCATCACAGTGATGGTATGATTATTTACCATGCACGGGCTCTGGGTTTGATCCCCAACATCTGAAACAAACAAACAAAAAAAGTCTTATTCTATCAGTTGGAATCACATCAACTCACTTTCATATGTAACCCTTATAATAAGGCCTCACACTTTTCTCTTCAGACAAAAAGCTCCCAGAAAGTGTATTAATGGTAACTGTGTTGTGAATAGTTATCGTCACCACTTCAAATCAAGCTGAAATCTGTCAGTAGCATTTCAGATAGCTCACTGGGCTGCAGACACATGCACACACACACACACACACACACACACACGTCTTTTTTTTGTTGTTTTTGTTCAGAAAGGTGGTTTATTATTTATTACGCTCTTACTAAACACCTCCCTGAAGGGCCCAGGATGCCATCAGCACCTTTCATAAGGACCAAGATGTAAATGCAAGAACAGCAAATATCAGAATGTCCACTCACTGTTCAAACCCAATGGAATTCTCCCTTGAACTACAGCCTCCTGGACCTGATGTACTCAGTGGCATTCTTAAAGAAAGATTTTAAAAGAAAACCTAATTGGAGACAATTTTCCAAACTGCTCACACACACTGTTCTAAATACATATGTACCTAAACCGCTCGTGATAAAAAAGGCTTACATTTCCCAACATCCTATTATCTAGAGCTTTTCTCTTCCCTCTTCATGAAGCACGAGAGTTTGATGTACTAGTAGCCAACAAGCAGCACAGAGAAACTTTGTGTCTAGAGAGGATACAGGTACAAATACCTATCTTGCTCTTTGCAGAGCATTTCTGGGTACTTCTTTCAGAGTTCCTAATGAGTCTTCACTAATTGTAGAAGCAGGTTTATAAATTAGATTTAGATTTGCCGTATGTGGAAAGCACACTTCCCTGAGGCCTGCTGCAACGGTGATACTCCAGACAACCGCTATTTAAGAGAGTAAATATTAGCATATTCTAGAAAAAAATCCTGCTTTTATGATATACAATATTCTCTATATTACTTCCACTCCAGTGACCAGATGATCAATAGTCTTTATGGGAATTACAGTGCATTTCATTTACCACAGTCAGAACAGAGCAGAAATTAATTATTCTGCAGCCATATGGGATTCCTAAGTGAGAGACAGTTTACTGAGCAAAGGTCTTGCTACCTAACATGGTAGCTGATTTTTTTCTCATGATGATATTTATTTATTTTTCATTTTAACCCAGGATCCAAACAGGAAATCTTTCTGTCTTAGCCTCCCAAGTGATAAGACTACAGGTATGAGTCACCACACCAGGTTTAAGAGTTTTTTGATCATCCTCTCTCCTAGGTGATCAATACTTAGCTTTTTATCAGAAGGGTGGGACACACAGATAAATAAAGAGTTCTTGCCTCTGGTTTTCAAAAACTCTCTCATAGAAGACAGTAATGTGGACAAAGGAAATGTTGAAAAAAGACAAAAGGAAAGCAAAAGGCTCCCATACTCAACAAACTAAAAGAAATTCATCAGGGAAAAAGTGGCTGGTGACTGGGTAGAAGTCATGAAGATGGGGAAGGAATGAACCAGAAAAGTTAGTAGAAGCTGTCATGAAAGAACACATTAGAGCAAAGAGCCACTAATGTCCCAGGATCAACTCAAGAAAGTCCCAACATTGCCTCTCTGGGGTCACCTACATCTTGCTTCCTGAGAAAAAATGAGCCAGTGGATCTGGGGCTGGGGCTCAGGTGAAGCGCACTTGCCTAGCAGGTTCAATTTGCAGCACTGCAAAATAAATTTTAAAATGGCAAACCTTAAAAAAGAATCACTTTGACTCCAACTGACCCATTTTAACTATGATTTTTTTTTAATGCAGAATCCTGGGCATAGTTCATATCATGAAACATTGCCATGATACATTTTTTTCAAAGTAGATTCAGGGAAAAGAAATTACTGTGTAAAAGATTAAATGACCATTTTTACAGGTACTTAATGAAATTACACTAACACCAACAGTGTCTGGAAATGGTTCCATATCATTGACATGAGGAAAAGTAAATGAAAGCAAGAAAAATATTTCCTTAATAGTCAAAGCCAGCAAGGGTATAAAGAGATTTGTCTCATTCGCCTGGGCCTTATTTGCTCAAGCTAATAGACATTTTTAATTTCAGTTACCAAAAAGGAAAGAAGGAAAATGACATCTTCCCAACTCTCAGAAGTAGAAGCAAAATCAGAAGATCAAGGTTCATGGTCACTCCCAGCTACATTTGAAACAAGCCTGAGCTAGAGACATGGTCTCGGAAAAAAAAATAGTTACTAAAGATATTGTTACCTTTTATGTACCCCAGGGTGTATTTTATACTCCTAGCTCATTTCAATTTCAGTTGACCCTATTTAAGGGCCTGATGACAGACAATGCGTGGCTAACAGCTCCCATTCACAGCAATGTAGAGGAGCGGGACAGCCGCTGGGCTGGAGAATCCTCCAGCATCAACCCGTAGGGTGGCCCTCGCCCGCAGCAGTTCCCTGATTAGCAGTGGGGCACCTGCCCCTTCCCTACGAGCAAGGCTGAACCATGGAGCCTCTTGTTGGGAATAAGCACTGCCTGGGCTGCAAGATCAGAAATGGGTCTTTCATGGACATTTACCTATAGCAGGGTGAGCTGAGGATTAGAATTTAGATAATGCCCAGCAAAAATTCCAATGCACCCCAAAATTTAAGGAGTACCCGAATTCCTGTCAACAAAGTTAAAGAATTAAAATCATAGACAACAAGATATTAAGAGACTTTAATTATTTAAGGGAACATGGGGAGTTACAGAGTTCTACAGCACCAGTGTGGGGAGAAAACATGGAGAGTTTTAGCAAAATTTATGCTGTTTGGATAAACAAACAGAAGAAGAAAAGATAACAGAGGGAAAGGTTTATGTGGAAAAGAATCCTGAGCCCCCCATAAGGGGGCCTTACCTAGAAAAAAATGAAAAGCCCTCCTTCTAGAATGCCATGTGGAAAAGAAGACTGGCCTTTGTTTTAGGCAAGCTTTTTAAAAGTTCCCCCAGGTAAGTCAGAGAGATAGCTGATTGGTCTATACCTGACTAATCAATTTTTGCATCTAGGTTTGAGCTTTGGCTAGAGACACCTCTCACCCAAGGGGAGGGGTCTATGGAGCTGCCTGAACCATCACATACCTGGGTACCAATATCGCCTCTGGTGAGGAAGTGGCCATCAAGCTGGAATGTGTGAAGATAAGCACCTGCAGTTTCACATCGAGATCAAGTTCTACAAGATGATTCAGGGGGAGTGGGGATCCTGTGAAGTGTGAAGTGTGCCAGTGACATTCATGTTTCTCTTGTAAAATAGAAAATGGCTAAAATACTTAATTTTAGGAAATAGATAAGGGTCAGAAAAATAACTGTGTCATAAGGCCTTGAGATAAGCAGCTGTCCAGAAGGCAGAATTAAGTAACTAATCACTATTGCTATTTTGGCTTCTGTATAATGCTTACGCTATAGGAATGTGGAAAGACAAGAATAACTAAATGCTAGATACATCTGCTCGGCCTTGGTCTCAGTTCCGTTTATCTGGCTTTTGTAACTTGCATACACAGACCCTAACCCTTGGACTGGAAATTCCCCAAAGATGTTTGCTTCAGTCTATAAAAAGGCCTGAGCTTTTGCACTGGGCACTGTTGGTCTCAGTTCACTGAGTGACTGATTGACCACAGTCCGAGTTTGAACCTGCCTGAATAAAGTGACCCTTGCTTTTGCTCTGATTTGAGTCTCTGGTGGTCTGTCTCCAGCGTCTTGGACCTTACAATCCCATCCATCAAGTGGTGTGGGGCCTGAGGGCAACTATAACGTGATGGTCATGGAGTTGCTGGGACCCAGCCTCGAGGACCTCTTCAACTTCTGCTCCCATAAGTTTAGCCTCAAGACAGTGTCACTGCTGGCGGACCAGATGATCAGCCGCATAGACTAGATCCATCCCAAGAACTTCATCCACCAGGATCTGAAACTCGACAACTTCCTCATGGGCCCGGGAAAGAAAGGCAGCCTAGTCTACATCATAGACTTTGGCCTGGCCAAGAAGTACCGTGATGCCCACACCCACCAGCATATTCCCTACCTGGAAAACACGAACCTAACCAGTAATGCCTGCTATGCTTCCAAACACCCACTTGGGCATTGAGCAAAGTCCTTGAAATGACCTGGAGGGTCTGGGCTACGTGCTCATGTACTTCAATCTGCCCTGGCAGAGCCTCAAGGCCACTACCAAGCGTCAGAAATACAAGTGGATCAGTGAGATGTCGACGCACATCAAGGTCTTTGGAACATACTCAAATTTGTGAGTCACCGGCAGACCAAGGCGGGCTTAGGGATCTGGGCAGGCCATGCTCTCTAACTCATAAGGCCAGAGTGACCTGGTGGGGGGTGAGGTTCCCATCCAATGGGAGGTATGAGCTTGACAGCATGCGCGAGCTTGCTGGGGTCTCCAGTTGCCATGGACAGGGCCTGGGCAGGGCTCCATTTCCCACCAGGCCAGGGAGGATTTGGCCTGGCCTCAGTCTCTCCTGAGTGCCTGTGACAGGGCATGGGTGGCTGGTGGTCCCTCTTGCTGCCCTGATGGCTGTCTGTATCCTCCTGGTCCTCCTGTTCTGTGTGTTACAAGTGGCGTAGACCCATTCAGAGTGGCTTCTTTCTTCCTGGTCATGGGACCCTGGGTCTTGTTAGGCAGTTATTCCGTTTCCCTCTTTTAAGGGCCTTAGGGGAGAAGGGGCTGGGAAAAGCGTTCACCAACTGAGCCCAGAGCTTCAGAATCTGTGAAGTTGTACGCCTTGTTTCACATCTCTTCTGGAAAAGGGGGCTTCCTGGAGCCAGGCTCAACCCCGAGACAAGGAAGCTATTGCCCAGCCCCGGCCCTGCCCCTGGCTCTGCAGCTGCGCCCTCGTGTTCACCCATGAACTGGTGCCCGGCACCCCTGGGCACCCAAGGACACCCAGATAGGCCCATGAAGGAGGTGGAGCATCTGCTCCCGCCAAACTACTGGCCTGTGGTTTGGACTTCAGGCCCCCAGTTCTAATTTCAGCAGGTGTGCCTGAGCCTGTTGGTGCCAAGCCTAAGGAAGCATCCTTTAGGATGGCGAGGGTAGTAGCACCCTTTTCCTGAGGGGGGGGGGCTATTCAGTGGAGAGGGTGTGGTGCAAAGGCCCTGCGTGGGATTCTCAAGAATGAACCAATGCTAAAGAAAGGATGTGGCCAGCCTAAAAAAGGCCAGACGGACACTGCCATAAGAACCCAGCTCTGGCCAGGCTCCATTAGGGGCCTCTGTATGGAACCTGACTCATTAAAGGCCACCCTACGCTGCTTCCTGGTGTGCCTCTCTTTTCACAGAGTGACCTTTGACCTGTTCTTCCTGGTGCCAAGTACCTAGGCCTTGATCTCCTGGATGCCAAGATTGACACATTGATCTTGGTTGCCTCTTCTCTCTGGGTCCAGCAGTGGCCTGATGCCGTTCTCTAAGGAAGAGAGACATTAACAGACCAGGAAACAGGCTTCTGTGGCTCTCCTTTCTGAGAACAGGTGTGCCAACTAGCTTGGAGCATGGTTGGGGTCCTGGACATGGGAGCCAGCTCTTCTCACTTCAGGGTGTTTAAGGCCTTGAGTACAATATGTACTACAGAAAGTTCTCCCTCAGTCTGGATTTTGGGATGGGCTAGGCCCTTCTGCTCAGTGAAGCTCCAAGAATGTATTTTGCATTCTTTAAACCTGGGCTGTAGTCACTGTAGTCACGACTAGCCATGGGAACTAGCTTTTAATGAAGTAAAATTAGTCAAAATTGAAATTGTAGTTCCTTGGTCACAGTCATCACATTTCAAGTTATCAGAAGCCACAAAGGGTTGTCACATCCAGCAAGGCAAATGTGAACATTTGTCATCCCAGAAAGTTCTGTGGACAGCTGCTCTATATGACTCCTTCACAATGCCCCTCATGGAACTGGCCAGCCGGCAAGGGCTCAAGTTAGGCCAGGGGCACACTCCCCACCCCATTGCTGGCACTATGGCCCTCTCCCTGGGGTCCTCTTTGAGGCACACTCTGGAGTCCAGAGCAGGACAGAAGCCCCTGCAGCCTCCTCCACCACGTCTGACCCCATCACCATGGAGTCCCTCCCACCTGCCACGCAAGGAGCAATCACCAGAACTTCTGGCAGACAGGACTCCATGAGCTGGGGATTGTCTGGAAGAATCTTGCCCTTGACTTTGGAATGTGTTTATCCCCAGATACCTGGAACCTGGGGTGAACACAGGTCCAAACAACTGGCCAGGAAGAAGCTTCTTACAGCCAAGGACGAAGTCCATATGACAGGGCTGGGTGCTTATGTGGCTTTCATGCTCATTTTTGTGCTTTCTTACAGACAAATAAAGACCAAGGAAACTCAAAAAAAATTTTAAAAGATTGATAAACTCTAGAGGTATAGCTACTTAATGCAGCCTTCCAGATTGTGTGTGTGTGTGTGTGTGTGTGTGTGTGTGTGTGTGTGTGTGTGTGTCCCCGTATGGCACTCTATACACTCCAGTGGTCAAAGTGGAACATCAGGTTAACTGCTCCATTGCTTCTTCCCCCATCTTGCTTTGAGCCAGAGTCGCCTTTTTACTGACTAGAAGCTTTTGATGCTGCAAAAATCCTGAGGTCTCTGCTCCCTGTGAGACTGGGGATGTAGGCACACAGGGTCATGCCCAGCTTTTTACAAGCAATCTGGAGACTTGAACTTGAGCAGTCATAGGCCCCCTCCAGCCCATTTCATCCTACTCACTGCCTACTTACTTCTACCTGGTAGAAGGTTTATAGCTTGTTGGGTAGGGAGACCCTTGGTTTCACTCACTCATCTGCCAGCATGCTCGACTGGTTTAGTTACTCTCCCAATGCAATCATTCCCAACCCTTCTTCCCAGAACTATCAGAAACTGCTTTGCATTCCTTTGAAACCAGCAGCAGCAATGGAAGCCAGTGGGAAAGGTCAGACCTGACTAATGTCCAGACTCAGTGATAGTTTAGCAAAAGATTCACAGCCCTCTTTAATAGATTTTGGTGACTGAATGATTCATAGACAAAAGCTCTTAAATCAGACATGGCGACACACACCTTTAGTTGCAGCACTCTGGAGGCTGATGTAGGAAGATCACTGTGAGCAGTTCCAGGTCAGCTTGAGCTAGAGTGGGGCCCTACCTCAAGAACAAGAACAACAGCAACAACAAAAATTAAAGATAAGCTCTTAGAGCCATAGGGAAAGATGCGGCTTGCTCTATTGTGGTCACGTGAAAGATAATCAAAAGCTTTCCAGTTCCTCCAGGGTGGGTAGGACACGCACCTTTACGTCATGAAAGAGTAGAGTAGTTGAAGATTCATCTGTGATACAAGAACATATGGAATGCAAATCACAATTACAAATACATAAACTGACACCTGCACCTCTGGTCACACCTTAAATATACCCACATGGAGGTAGACAGAAAACAGAGCCGTGATCATTTGCAGTTTCATGGTAACTGAATTAATTGCCATTAAAACAAAATCACTGGGCTGGGAGATGACTCAGTGGGTAAGGCACTCACCGCTGCCTAATTTTAATACTTAATCTGGAGTAGACAAGTTCAATACCCAGCACTCACATAAAGAGCCAGAAGCTATGGTAGGTTCCTGTAGTCCCAGCTTACTGTAGCAAAGTGGAAGGTGGAGACAGGAGAATTTCCAGGAAGTTTGTGGTGAGGGCAGCAAAGAACAAAAGAAAGGAATTCAGAAAATTAAACTCTGCCTCAGATGCAGTGGGAAGGGGAGAACTGATCTGAACGTTGTCCTCAGATCTTCACACCTGCACGGTGATGGCAGGCACATGCTGCATTCCCGCATGCACACAGACACGTGCGTACACACACAAATAGGTATATACACTTGGATACACACAAAAGAAAAAAGAAATTATCAACACTATTGGAAACAGCACAACTGAACATATAATTTTCACTACTTAACATTCAAAACGCCCAAGATATGGTAGTTTGAATTAGGTTAAACTCTTGTATTCTGAATGCTTGATCCTCGGTTGATGGCAATTTAGACATGGGAGCCTTCCTGGAGGAGGTGTGTTGTTGGAGGCAGGCCAGTTCCCCCTTTCCAGTGCTTGGCACACTCTTCTGAGGCTATTGCCCACCTGATGTTGGCCAAGAGGTGATGTCCAGCCTCTGCTCATGCCACATTTTCCCCTGCCATCATGGAGTTTCCCTCAAGTCTGCAAGCCAAAATAAACTCTTTCCTCCCATCAGCTGCTTTTGGTTGGGTGCTTTGTGCCAGCAATAAGAAGTTAATTGCAATACAATCCAAAATTACTTAATGTAAAAAGTGCCAGAAAAAATATGACCACTCACTCTTCAGGTAAATGACAATTAACAGAGGCCAGACCAAAGACAAGGCAGAAAGTATAATCTTAAAACATATATGCTAAGAGATCCTCAACAGTATGTCTATTAACCTTATGCAAATATAGAGAAAGGTGCTTTTCTTATGCCTCTCCTCAGTTATCTTCATATCAGCATAATTTTGATGCTAAAAGATTATACCTAGAACAGAAGCAGAAATGCAAGCTGAACTTCTGATCAATGTACAACCTCTTCTCCATCGGTCAAGCTTTCTTATAACTCCCTGATGTCTGCTTTTTCTTTACTGCCAAACCCAGATGTTAAGAAAGTAGTTCTATTATTACAGGCAAGCGCCTTGAGCACATTGGAGAAATAAGCTTTAGAAATATATAAGCCATTTCCATTCATCTATGAAGCTCATCGGCTTTTTCTTCTAACTCACCCTCCACATGCTGTCTAAAGCATTCCCATCCCTAACCTGCACTGTAAACGTTCTTGCTGAACTCATCAAAGAGCCTAACGGCTCACCAAGGCCAAAGAGAAATGCAGACGTAGCAGCACGCCCCACTTAGACTTCAGCAATGGGTGCAGAGGGAAATTACTGTTTCCTGGAAGTGACACCTGAGAGCTTTAGCTCACCAATCATCCCTGCCCAATCCAACACTGTCTGTCCTCCATCCGATGCTGGCAGAAGCAGTTTTCAAGCCATAAAGCAAATGTTCTACTTCACGAGGTTGTCATCTCTAGCAAAAATAGGTCTATATTTCACTGTCCATGCTACACAGGTCTCGGTGGCATTCTCTATGGAACTCTGTCCAGGCTGCACAAGTCAGTGGCCAATCCCAAAGCCAATAGTGGAAACTGATGAGCCGGCTCACCATGGCTGAGGCTGGGGAGTGGGGAAGGAATAGAATCTTGGGTTCCAGGGATAGCCACAGCCACAAAGATCCTTCATTCTCCATGGAGGTCTAGCCTCAGGCAAGAAGTGTTTCTGGGGAGTCCACCGGAGAAGCCAAGGTTTAGAGTTTTTCCAAATACTTAATCTAGGGAAGTGGCTTTCAGCTGGGTACAATACCACCCCCGGGGGCAATATGCAAATCCATTTTGAGTTGTCACAAATGGTGGGAAGGGGTGGTTTCTATCATCTAATAAGAAGAGATCAGGGGTGCTTCTAAATATCTTACAATCCTCAGGAAAGTCCCCCACATAAGGAGGTTACTTTACCCAAATGTCCATAGAGCCATGGTTGAGAAACCCTGCTTTGCATGATGTTTGGTATTTTCACAGGATCTCCTTTCTGCCATCCCAGAGTTCATAGAAGTAGAGAATTTAGGTTGCTGGAAAGTTAGCTCAGTGGGTAAAGTGCTGGTCTCACAAGCAGAGAACCTGAATTTGATGACCAGTACTCATGTAAAGTGCCAGGCATGGCGGCCACACCTATAATTCGAAAGGGGACAGAGACAGAAGGATGAGGCCAAGGAAAGGACCTATTGCCAAAAGAGGTGGATGGGGCTCTAGAGAATAATACCAGAGGGTGTCCTCTGGCCTACACATGCACATGCATACACATGTACACACAGAGAGAGAGGGAGGGAGGGAGAGAGAGAGAACTGAATAAACCTCAAAATTCCACCTATTTACTCTCAATCTACATTAAATCCCATAAAGACTACTTAATTATCTGAAATGGGCAAAACAAAAACAAAAACAAAAAAACAACAAAAGAAAAAAAACCTTCTCCCAGACAAGCATATGTGAGTGAGTGAATGAATGAATGAAGTAATAAATTGGGACTAAAACATAAATCTAGTTTCATGTTACCTCCAACCTCCAGAGGAATCCCAGCACTGACGGCTCTGGGAGTGGAATGGGAGGGAGGTCCAAACCTCATGTCTGTAAAGAAGTTTGGACTTGTCGAAAAGGATGGGTGCTTTGGAGTCCTCAATGGCTTTCCACTGGTCCCTCAAAGTACTTATGGACACAAAAGAGGATTTGTCATCTCAAATTCCACTTACCTCTTCATCTAGAAGAATTTCAAGAGCAAAATAATCATCTGGGCTGGGATGTGACCTGTGGTTTTTTGAGGACTCTGGAAACCAAGCTAGTCAGATGACCCTTCAAAGTACATTCAGCCCAAGTTCAAGGAAAGTGAAAAAGCATTTTCCCAGCATGAGCCCTGGTTCTTGTCCTGATTCTGCCATCCTGGGCCTGTGTGTTCCTGGCAAGCGGCCACTCTCAGCCTCAGTTTCTTTATTTGTGAAGTAAGTTCCCCTGCCTGGAACCATCCACATCTCTGCAGGGCACGTGGAGTGAATTTCGCTCTTTGGACTGGTTTTCACAGCACTTCTAAGAGCACAACAGTGTCTCACTTCTTTTTGCCCATTTTTCTCCCTTGGCTCTATCAACACCAAACCACTGGCCCCCTACGTGCACTGGCTTATGTATTTATAAAGCCTATTTCTCCCTGAGTATGGGGAACTATCTCAAGTGGACAGGTCTGCTCCCTTCAAAACTATGTCATTTGCCACCTGGAAATTAGATTCTGTTTTTACCTCCCTTTGAATTCTGAATGTCTGTCTAGACCAGCACTAAATTACTTATCTTGGAATTCCTAAGAGATAGTCATTATCTGGCACACAGTAGGCCTTCCAGAAATACCAAGTGCATAAATGAATAAACTTGATTTCCTAGTAAAAGCTCTGGACAAAAAAGGAACTTTTTTTTTCTTTTTTGCAGTCAGGATCCACACAAATCACAGGACAAAGATGAACTCCAAACCACCTGCTCTGCTTGCAAAGCGGTTCCTGGCTCCAGACGACCATCAGGAGGCATAGCCCGAGGGAGGGGTAGGAGAGGCTGAAATTAGCCAGAACTAATATCAGTAATAGAACTCTTCAAAGACACCATTTCTCACTTGCCTGTGGTTTGTTGTTATTGTTTTGTTGTTTGATTGTTTTATTTCATTTTAAATTATGAGTCAAGTTGCTAGCTGGGGCAGGAGGGAAAGTGGGAGGCTATAGGAGGAAGGAGGGGCAGGAAGGGTCCAGGCTGCCCAGTACCTGTCATCTCTGTGACGTGAACAGCTAGCTGTGGTTATATTTTAAATTAAATCTCATCCCAGGATAGACACCACGTCTGGAATTACTAACCACCCTGTGATCTGTCACATATATATATATATATATATATATATATATATATATATATATATATGCTCACAGGGGAGTAGAGCAGTTTCCATAGAGAGAAAATATCACAGCCCACTTCCAAGCAATACCGGAGAAGAAAAAGCCACAACTCAGAGCACTCAGAAGTTCAAGGAACGTGCCTGACACAGACCTGGCCCTGAAGCTGTGATCATAACCCTGAGCATTTCCACTCCAGAGCAAAGTCCACTCACAGGTAAGGCTTGGGGACTGACTGATGAAGCGTGAATGTATTTGCCCTAAATGAAGCAGGAGAGACTGGGTGCTACACAGGTGAGAGATGAGAGTTCCTTGCAGCCCTGGGTGGGGAGCTCAAGGGAGGGAGTGCTGAGCTCCATGCCTAAGCTGTTTTAAATCAACATAAACCAGCACCAAAGAGACCAGGGGCAAGTTTCTTAAAGGGCAAACGATCCTACCTTTGTTGGTATACAGACACCTGCTTTGAAAGGGTGACAGAGAGGTGGCAGAATGTGTTTACACATATCTGCTGTTTCTGAACAGAGTTCAGCTGTGAACTTGATAAGTCGTCCTTGGTGATATTTTATAACTGGGCATGGGGAGGGGATGACAAAGAAGATAGAACCTTGAGGACTTTATTCCACACCACCTGCAGAGCAGCAAGGAGACCTGCACTTACTGCTTACCTGTGCCATCCATGCTCCTGATCTTCAGCATCTTTTTCTTTCTCTGGTATGTCTGGGAGGCAGGTAGCACAGCAACCCAGAAAGCTTAAAGCTGACTGGACTAACTCAAGGCTAAGTAAGAGGCAAGGAGTTTTCCACCCAGAAGCCATTCTACCTTGCTGTGCTGGGGTGTTGGCTGTATGTGGTGGGGACAGGGGGCAACATCTGCAGTGACTCCCACCTGTGAATGGGAGACAGCACGCAGGTGGATATCTGATTAAATGTTTCATCTGCCATACCCACCCCAAACAGTAAAAAATAAAGTCTTCTGAGAATGAATGAAATAAGCTGTTACAATGACTACTGTTGTCTGGACAGTTGTATATGCTGTGTCTCTATCCTCACAGGAATAGTCTCTCTTGATTCACTTTTTATTTTTAGGGTGATTTGCATAGAGGTCTAGGTTGGGATATGTTCCATATAAATTCTTCAAAGGTCTAAAATATTATTACTAAAAGTTTACTGCTATAATATTTTCCGAAATGTTTAAGGGTTCCTTAAATTCTGTAGCCATTGCTTCACAAAATGTTTTTAAAGGCTTGTTTCTTAGTCCAGTTGTAGACACACTGGGCTGTGGGAGGCCTCGCTCTGCTTTCATTGCTACAGAGAGCAAAGTGGAGAATCCATCCTAGCTTCTCTATCCCCTTCTTTCTTCTCTCCTGATAGATGCTCAAATATGAAGCTAGCCATATCCCTCATTGCATTATAGTTTAGGCTTAGCTCTGTCACAGTTCTCAAAAGTAATAATATTACTTTAAGATCCCTGAGAAGAACTGCTAAATATTCCAAAAACACTGTGTTTTTCATCTGAAGAAAAACATGCAGATGTAGAGATTGCTCCCCTAACTAGATGGTGCTCAGTGGTTTCATGGCAAGTAGCAGGGAAGCAGGGAACTTTTGAGATATTTCACAAGTGTGAAGGCAAAAGGGCCAAAGAATGCAAGAGGAGAAACTTGCTCAGGAATTACACATTACCTGAGGAGCATAGCATCTTTTCCTCCTCCCTCCCTTCCTCTTTCTCTCTCCCTCCCCCTTCCCTTCTTCCTCCTCTTCCTCCTTCTTCCTCCCTCCCTCCTTCTCTCTCTCTCTCTCTCTCTCTCCCTTTTGGGTCTCAGGTAGTACAGGATGTCCTCAAACTCCCTGTATAACCAAGGATGACCTTGAACTCCTGATTCTGAGTACTGGAATTACAGGTCTGCACCACTACACCCCAACCACCAACACCAAAGGGTTTCTTTTCTATTTTTTTTCAGGGTAACACAAAATATTTTAATTATATGTTTATTTTTTTAATAAGTAAAGACTTTGTATGTACAATTCATGTGTTGATACCATCATTTCCCTCCTCCCTGCCTCCATTCCACTGAGGGCCCTCTTCAGTGGGATTGCTGGAATACATGGCTCTTATAATCTTAATCTTACTGCCCCCTCTTCTGCAAAGTTTCCTGAGACATGGTATGTGAGTTTCAAGTCTGGTTTAATGTCGAGCTCTTGTTATTTAGGCCTCAAACAAATAAAAATGAATCTTAAGAAGAAAAATCCCAGAAAGAAATGTCAATAAAACTATATTTTAGACAATTTTTATTTTAGACAATCCAGAGCTAGAGTCATCTTGGAGCTTGTAGATCATGCACAATTCATGTTTTTGAGCTAATTCTCTTTGCTTTATAACTTTGCATCAACGTCAAGGCTAAAGGGCTCTTATTCAAAACCCCCACAGCCCTCCCCAAGAGAGAGCCCAGAGTCTGAAAACAGAACAAGGCCTGTTATCCTCAGATACACCTGAACAGAACCCCATGGAGGCATTTGCTCCCAGACACACTTTGTTCATTGGCCTTCTCTCCATGATGAGTTCATCCCTGATTTGAAAACATGGGTTTTAAAAAGGAGGAGGGTAACATGTTTTTAAAGCACATTATTTACAAGTTGATGCCCCCACCAACATATGAAGTGTAAATAGTTAAAGGCATCTTGCCTCTCAGCCCCCAGTGAAGTGTTGGGGTGACTGAGGTGAGTAGGAAAGAAGTCCACGAAACCAGGGCTCCAGGTATCCAGCCCACAGCAAGAGAAGAATCTTCCAAAACTGTAGAAAGTTATTTAGCCAGAAATGCTTTGTGTTCAGAAACATGACTCTTCTAGATTCACATGTATGATTTTTAAATAAAAAAGTGAAACAAAGAAAAAGTGTGCCTCATAAAGGGTGTTTCCCTCTGTAATACGTAATAACATGTATTTGCACAGAGAGAATGGGTCTGAAAAGAGAACTGAAAACATATTGCTCTGCCTTTGGGAAACTGATTGAATTAAGTGCCTGAATGCTAATCTGAATGTGAGTTTGTTTAATAAATATTTATTGAGGGTATGATTTAGCATAAAGCACTATTGACTATGTCAGCTGCCTCCAAGCATCTCAAGAACCCCAGTGGCCCACAAGGAAAATCTCTGTTTAGCAAAAGTTTAACATATCGCAGCAAAAATGAAAATGCCACAGAAATGAAAGGCTCAAAGTGACCCAAGTTGTTAAAGGACTGGGGACACCAGGACCTGTAAATCCAAGAATGGATTCACCCCGAGGGGGAGCAATGTAGACAGGGGTAAAGTCAGTCTCAAGATGGACTTGGACACAAAGTGTATTAAATGCTCAGCAATATTTGCAATTCTCATGTAAAATCCTAGGTGGCTGAGAGTGGATAAAGACCATCGTCCCAGAAAGGCAACAGAGAAGGGAAGAGAGAGAGCATGTTACTCCTGATCCCTGGGGCTACAGCTCTTTTAGGGAGAGCAAAAGGAGTGAGCCCACAGGTGACAGGGATGAAGACAGCTGTGATCCCATATCCTCCTACTAATTTACCCTCATCCAGAGCCCAAGCAACTTGAATTTAGTGTAATTCATTCCATACTTTCTGGAGAGGAGTGGCTTGCTTTCAGAAGAGGAAAGAAATGCAAACAGATCAGTCCATTGACCTCATAGATAAACACATGGAATCAATCCTACAACAGTTTTTGAGAGCTCTGTTAATGGAACTAGGGAAAAAAGGTTAGAAAAACAGAGAGACAGAAGTTTCTCCACAACTCGAGTGGCAGACCAACACTTTCTCAATGGGTTTTGTTTTTAAAATTCTTTCAGAAGCAAGAACCCATTCAAAATTGTTCCTGTGATTTAAGATGCTTTTGAGGCAAAAGGTAGAGTCATTCACACTCTGTTTATGTGGAACTGAACCCTCAAAACATAGAATAAAGCCAAAGGTGTGGATATTACGCACAATGTGTAGAGTGAGTATAAGTCCATTTACTATAGAAACAATTAATTCAACCCTGGGAAATGTGCTCCACAAACTTCTGTATGATTTTTGTATTGATGTTTGAGACAAGGAAGGTCTTGCTATTCCTAGGTTGGCGTTGAACTTGCAATCCTCCTGCTTCAGGCCCCTGGGTGCTGTATAGATGTGTACCACCACATCTGGCTCCAGCAATGCTTTTGTTTTGTTTTTCTGTTTTCTGTTTTTGTTGAGTTAGGCTCTCAATCTGGCCCAGGATGATCTGGAACTCACTCTGTAGCTCTAGGCTGGCGATCTTCTTACCTCTGCCTCCCTAGTGCTGCGATTAAAGGTATGTACCTCCATGCCCAGCTGGCTCCAGCAATTTTAAGGAGAACAAGAGAGGTTGATATCCACAGAACAGAGGTTCTCCAGGATGGTCCCTGAGCCCACAGCATCAGCATCAACTCTAGGTACAATTCTCAGGCCCCATCTGAGACCCACTAACCAAGCAGCTCTTAGGACAGAGCCCCATCATAGTGTGTGTATTCGAAAGATCCTTCTGGGATTTTGAAGCACTACAACTCAGAGCCACTTACCTATATCGAATTTTAAAAAAGCATTATGTAGCCCCAAACTATAAACCACAGATGAATGCAATAAGGATATTAGGCATGAACCATCCTAATTAGTGTGTGGTTAGAATATAAGCTTTCACATGTTAGCCTTCTAAATGTATTTTTTCACTTAAGTTTCACGAGTTATTGTGACCCCACTTTCAGATGAGGAAATGAAATTTCACAAATGTTAAGGAATCTGTCCAAGGCCTTCGGGAAAAGGACAAGATGAAATCTGGACCTGTTTCTGTCTGACTCTGAACAGTATGGTTATCACTGCAGAATGTAGCACACTCAGATCTGATGACCACATATATTTGGATTAGTTAAAGCAAGGTTCATATATTTTGTCAGAGGTATTATGAAAAATATTGTTCCATTAAAATATTTGTGATTCCAGCCTGGTGTAGTGGTGTACTCCTTTAATCCCAGCATTTAGAAGGCAAAGGTAGGAGGATCAAAGTGAGTTTGAGGCTAACCTGAGACTATATAGTGAATATCAGGTCAGCCTGGGCTAGAGCAAGCCCTACCTTGAAAAAAAAGTGATTCTAAGTAAAGTTATAAATAAATTACTAAAATATTTAAAGAAAAGCAATAGCTACAATGTATGCTTAGAAAAGAACTTTTACAGGAAACAGAGACTGTGTGGCAGAATGTGTACATGTGTCTCCATGTCTACATATATATATATATGTTCACATAGGTGGATATATATGTGTATATTATATATAGGTACATATATGTTTGAATAGGTGCATATATGTGTGTATGAATGGGTGGGAAAATAAAAAGGCAGATTTACAGTGTTGTTTAGAGAACTAGGCTCAGGGTTTTTTTAAGTGCAGTTATAAACTGAGCGTCACATCTCACGCCTGTGATCCCAACACTTAGGAGACTGAGGCTGATGGATTGCCAGGAGTCAGACACTAGCCTAGGCTACATAGCAAATTCCAGGCCAGTCAGGTCTAAAGAAAGAGACCCTGTCTCAGAAAGAAAACAAAACTCAGTCTGGTCGCCTCCATAATTTAGAGCCTAAAGAGATTTGGAAGTTTGAGTCCATTCCCACTCGAGTTCTGGGACAGGCATGACCTGAGTCACGCTGACAGTCAGGTGGTCTAGAGCTGGGGCCACACTGTACCTGCAGATGTAATGAAACTTACCTCATCTGCCAGTGCTCAGGAGAACGCCTGTTTGTTTAGTCACACAATTTTCCTGACCATTTTTTAAATTGACATCAGAAGCCACTGCTGATCAACATAGCTTCATAGCCAACCACAAAATAAAGCTCAGGAAAGCATCCGGCTGTGAGCAGCTGAAAGTACATTGTCATTTCCGGGGATGGTGTGTCCAGGTGACTCAGCTTGAGAACACACATGTTGAGCATCAGCATGTTGGGGGACACAGAAAAGCAGCCCAGCGCTTGCTAGAAGGAGTTTAAATAAAACCCGACACTTTCACCTCAATTTTTCTCATGTAAGATGGAACATTATGAAGAAGCAAGTTAACTTTATGTCCTTTCAGAGGTGGAGAGAGTGTGTGCCCACAGGCCAGGCAAAGAGCACTGGGCTGCAGGGGCCGTCAGCCTCAGTGTACAGGAGGCAAACTCTGTCCACAACAGTCCTAAAAAATAACCACCACAGATGAGCTGAATTCTGAGCAGCAGAGGGCCAGAGGCTGTACACAGTTCGTATAAACCCTTCTCTGGCTGGAAAAGCCATGTGAAGTCCTGTCTGATGTTGTTCCAAGCTCAGTGTATCAACAAGTATGTAGGGGCTCAAAGCCTGAGCACCAGGAGCTGCAGATGAGCCATTAACCAGACATTTTCATTGCTACATGTTTCATACCCTAAAACATACAGTTGTTTTCCTTTTTTAAAAAAAATAATAAAATAGTGGATACAAATAATCACTGTAGACTGCAATCCTTTCATACATCCTTATCACCTAGACAATTTTACAACATAATTTATGTCTGGAAACACCATTGAAGAAGTCACAGCTTCACTCAGAACAGCAGGTTCTGAAACATAAGCATCCCTGGCTGGAATCTGGTCAGCCCCTCGGGTACTCTGATAGACATGTAAGTATGGAGACTGAGTCCTAAACCAGAGAATATAGGAGCTCTCCGGGAAGCACTTGATTTCACAGAGACCAAACTGATTTTGACCTCATAAACTCTAAAGTAAAACCAACGAAATAAACAAGACAAACCCAATTCTTCTGAAGAAATTAGGATAGCTTAGCAGGGGACCAGTCTTAAACATCTGCCAAAAAAAAAAAAAAAAAAAAAAAAAGACCAGGCGAGGACACCAAACCATGGTTGTTACACAATATGGATGTCTCCACCCCACCTGCTATGATAAGGAAATAAAAATTCACTTGCCAAGAAAACCTAACCAGGTAAACTGCTTAATACTTTGTTAGCATATTCTTTATTCATTTTTTTCCTTTGTCAATTTTATTTTATGTTTTCAAGGTAGGGTCTCATTCTACCCCAGGCAGATCTGGAACTTACTCTGTAGTCCCAGACTGGCCTCAAATTCATGGTGAGCCATCTACCTCTACCTCCCAAGTGCTGGGATTAAAGGTGTGCACCACCATGCCCAACCATTTCTTCATTTTTTTAGGGCAGTGGCTGCCTGAAAAGCTGAATTAAATAGGACCAATGAATACCAGTATAGCAGGAGTTCTCTAGCTTTAGAGACCATCATAACTATCTAAAGATGCATCTTCACATTGCTGTGACAAAACCTTAGATAGACAACTTAAGGGAGAGGGTTTTATTTTGGCACATAGTTTCAGAAGTTTAAGGCCATCATGGCAGGGAGGTAGTGGTATAGCAAAGCAGAGAAGTTCACATCATGCAGAGGACACAGAGAGCAAGACAGGAATCAGCCAGGAGCAATATGTTGTGTTCCTTCCCCTCCTCCCATCAATATCCATCAGTGACCAACTGCCTTCATCTCGGATCCACCAGGACTTCCCCAAATAGCACCACCATCAGGACAAAATCACCCAAATCTACTGGAGACATTACACATTCAAATCATGATGCGAACTACCAGGCTCTTGGTGGTGGTGGGGTAAGGTGTGTGTGTGGGGGGGGTATTTGCTAGTTCTAAAGAAAAACCTGAGAATTGTTTGAAATTCTAACAAATTTCTAGGTGATACTGATGGTGCTGGTCTAGCGACCAACTTGGAGAGCCTCGTTGGTATAACATTTAGAACACACTACTGGATGTTTGTCCTTGTGGATAAGTGCTAGCCCCTCTCACACCCACCCCACCTCCCTCTTTTCTACTGCAGGGAGAGATGCATCTGATGCCAGCTTACTTCCTGCTGCTCCTGCTGCTGCTCCTGGGAGGCCCAAGGACAGGCCTCTCCCACAAGTTCTACAAAGCTGGCCCTGTCTTCAGTTGCCTCAACGAAGTCCTGTCTGAGGTCAAGAAGAGTCAGATGGAGGATGTGCCCTTACTGAACAAGAGAAGCTTCCACTACCTGTCCCATCAAGACCTGTCTTCGGGGGAAGAGAGGGAGGAAGAAGAAGAAAAGCAAGACAAAGAGAAAAGGACTTTCTCTGGCTCTGGTGGGGGTGGAACTGGAAGCACCAGATACAAATACGCAACCCTACCCCAACAGAAGGGGAAGCTGTACCCAGACAAGCTCAAAAGTGACCATCGCACCAAGTTCACTCTGTCCCTCGATGTTCCCACTAACATCATGAACATCCTCTTCAACATTGCTAAGGCCAAGAACTTGCGAGCCAAGGCAGCTGCTAATGCCCACCTGATGGCACAGATTGGGCGCAAGAAGTAGAAGCTAAAGCCAGGAAAGAGGGCAGCACATTAAGACAGAGGTCCAGAGTAGAGGGTGAGGGCAACAGAGGGGGTGCCACTGAATTTCAAGGGATCGTTCCAGTTTGACAGGCTGCCCTATGGCTCAGCCCTTCTGACCTTTTCTTCCTGTCAATCCAGTTTCCCTTCCCTGCTGTACATATGCACACAAGTACAGTACACTATCATTCAACCTGTGGAGAATTAGTGGTTAAGGTCTCTCCCTGTATCCTGTGTCTCCTTTATCCTTCCATGGAAAAAGGCAAAGTTCACACATTCCTCCCCCACCAGTTCTCTTTGTTGACCCCTTGTCTCTCCTCTCTACACTGAGTTCTGCTGCAGCAGAGATGAGGAGATGCTTTCCTCACCAACTTGCCTCAAATCCCTTCCCTAACTTCTCATCCCATTAAAATCAGTGGCTTCTTGAAATCTAGGTTTGTCTCTGTTTTTCTTCCTTCGAACTCAGAACTTAGAACAAGAAAAGCTAATAAGGTGAGATATTCATGGATCAGTTCTCCATCTCTTCAGAAAGGAGATGATGGTGGGGATGGGAAGGTGGGTTGGTAAACAGTGAAGGGAAGCTTGAGAGTTGACAGCTTTTCTTGTTCCATCTAGAACTGTCTCTGTGGTCTGATCCCTCCCAAGCAACACTGGGCTTCTAAGCTATAAAGGAGGAGGGTATAAAATCCCAAATTCCTCCATAGTTCATTAAGGCATAGAGCCAATAATTTCTTTATGGAATCTTATTGAATCCATACACGTGTCCAGTACTGCACTGGGTCCTGCAGCAGATGCTGATGTTGGAGGCAAGGTGAGGCTTCTGTTGCCTGCAAATCAATAAACTAAGTGAATAGACAGAATCAAATTTGAAAATAAGCCAATTCTACCAAGGAGCACATAAAATTTGATGGACTGCAGAATGATAGGAGTTAGTGTAAAATTATATAGGTATTATCTATGTAACTGAAGAATTCAAAGAGGAGAATGTTTAAACATGAGCCATATTCCACTAAGAATGAACATCAGGAACTGTGATGACCTTCTGACAACAGAGCCCAAGAGTCAGATTCTCAGAAGAGAAACCATGGTCTTAATGAGTTCTACATCATAAGTCATTAATAAATAAAAGTCATCAATGCATAAAATGAACTTCTGAAAGACAACACATACACACACACACACACACACACACACACACACACACACCAGCATTACTGCAACCAGAGGCAATGTCAAAGGAAAAATGAAACTTCAGATATAATGCAGTGGGTAGAGTGCTTGCCTAGTATGTGCTGAATGCAATGCCTACCAGAGAAGGAGAGAAAGGGAGAGACATACAGAGACAGACAGATACAGCTGTCTTTGAAATAGATGTTTGCCATTCATGGAAAAGATGCATCAATTTTTAATCAAATATATCAAGAACTAGTATAAATGAAATAAGAATAAAATCATGAGAAAAATAAATAAGGACATGAATAGACCATACAAATGCACATAAATATGCAAATAAATAGACCTTTAAAAGTGTGAAAAGATGTTCAAATTTCTAATATCTACAGTAATATACAATTCCCCAACTATTGTGCTGTCACAAGCCAATAAGTTTCACAGTTCACTGTAGTGGTGACATTAATAGCCATTCTCCTCCACTGATGACCAATGGGAACATAAACCAGAGAGAGATAATTTGGCAATACTTATTAACATTACAAATTCATAGTTTGCTTAAAGTAATAATTTTGTTCTTGCAGGCATTACTGGAAGAGATTTAAATTTACAAAGCATTAAGGGCTGGGAAGATGATTCAGTCTGTAAGGTGCCTGCCATGCAAGACTGAGGACTTGACTTCAGATCCCCACCATCCATGTAAAAACTGGGTGTGGTGGTATGCATCTGTAATCCCAGCTCTGGAGAGGCAGAAAAAAAAAAAAGAATTCCAGGCTACCTAATCTAGCAAATAGATGAATTCTGGGTTCAATAAGAAACCCTGCTTCAGCTGGGTATTGTGGTAGATGCCCTTAGTCCCACTACTCAGGAAGCAGAGATAGGAGGATTACTATTAGTTCCAGAGTATCTTGGATTACAGAGTGAGTCCAGGTAAGCCTGGGCTAGAGTGAGACCCTACTGAGAGAGAGAGAGAGAGAGAGAGAGAGAGAGAGAGAAGAAGAAGAAGAAGAAGAAGAAGAAGAAGAAGAAGAAGAAGAAGAAGAAGAAGAAGAAGAAGAAGAAGAAGAAACCCTGCTTCAAAAAATAAGGCAAAGAGGGAAAAGGGGATGGGGAGCTGGGGAGCTGGAGATCTGGCTCAATGGTTTAGGGCACTTGCTAGCAAAGCCTTCTGACCTGGATTCAATTCCCCAGTCACCCATGTAAAACCGGATAGGTGTTTGTTTGCAGCAGCAAGAGACCCCAGCATACACACACACACACACACACACACACACACACACACACACACACACACACACACTGAGAGAAAAAGAGAGAGAGAAGCAAATGAATAAGAAAATCAAAATCATAAGAAGAACAATTGAGGAAAACACCTGACATCAGCCTCTGGCCTCCATGTGCATGCACACATATGTCTATGAACCCCTCAACACATGTGTCTACATATAAACATGCATACACACATACACACCCACAGAAAAAAGTTAAGTTGACATTGAAATTTAAGATATCCCATCTCTTTGCAGGATTGATGCTTCTAAAAAGTGAAAGCGTATGGGCTTTTCTGCACGTTATGTGTCTGTGAGCAAATCCCATAACTTCTCTGATCACTAGTGTCCCAGAAACCATCATACGTACTCTGTAAACAACATCTTACCTGATTTTCCCAAGTATAGTTCATGGTAAATGTTTTCCCCATTTTGAAGATGGAGATTGAGGACCAGAGAAATTAGAAATACATCCAAGGTCTCCCAGCTGTTAATCCATCTGGCCATGAACCCTCTCATCCTGCACAGAGGGCTTTCCCCTTAACCTGTACAGCTAGCATTAGAAACACCAGTCATCCCATGGGATGCTATACGATTGAATGAACTGCAAAGGTGAAGGCAGCCAAAAGAATACCACATAGAACTTGGTGTTGAGATTATGTCTCCACAGGTCCGAGCCTATCAGCATTGTGATATGGAGGACCAAGAAGGACAAAAAGAACAAGACAACAGGAAGAGATACCTTGGAAGAGGAGGGTCCTCAGGGGACAGAAAAGGGTAAGGGGACATAATAAGATTACTGTATGTTCATATATTATATCTCTCAATCGTAAAATGTACCCCACCCCCAGGATGTGAATTTAATAGTTAGATTGCTTTCCAAGCCTTCCAGGTGATTAACGAACTCGGGAAAGTTGGCTACATCTAAAACCCACCAGCAACAGCCAGAAAAGCACAAGATTTCCTACTGGACAGCTCCCAATCCAGTCCTGGGTGCTGTCCAGAAAGTCAAATCATGATTTCAGAATGAGCAGTGCCTCTAAGCATGTGCTTACAACAATTACGAGAGGTAGAGATGGCCACATCCGAAGACCACAACCACTTTTACCTGACATCTCTGACTTTACATTTATGTGGGGTTGAAAATGGAGAAGAGGTGCCAATCCTCCCACCTTGTACTGAGAAAGAACAACCTTACCAGCAACGAGAATTTCAATCGATTTTTTATTTGCAAGCTATAACTAAAGAGCATTTAGAAACATAGAAAGCTCAGAATCAGTGAGTGATAGAGACAAGAATAAAACCCTGTCATTGGATCATCCATGAATTCTTTTTTTTAATATTTTATTTATTCATTTTCAAACAGAGAGAAAGAGAGAGAGAGAGAGAGAGAGAGAGAGAGAGAGAGAGAGAGAGAGAGAGAGAGAGAGCACCAGGGCCACCACCTTGTGAGTCTGGCTTATGTGGGTCCTGGGGAATTGAACCCAGAGCCTTAGGCACTGGAAGCAAGTGCCTTAACCACTGAGCCATCTCTCCAGCCGTCTTCCATGAATTCTTGATGTATAATAATGCGCCATCTTTCTAAAATGCAATTCTGAATTCTGAAGGCAGATGTGCATGGACAGTTCAATTAACTGGTGAGAAAGCCTTGACCATCACCCAATTTCCATGTCTCCAAGCACAGTGTGTTGCTCTTGACTAATGATGGTGTACACCCCCATCCTAAAAAGATTTGAAGGGGGCTACGTATGTAAACAGAATAACATGGTACAGAAGAAATTATACAATGCAGAAATGCACAAAGGTTTCAGGTGTTACCTTTGTGTGTAGGGGTTGGTTGGTTGGTTGGTTTATTTGTTTTGTGAGGTAGGGTCCCACTCTGGCTCAGGCTGACCTGGAATTCACTATGTAATCTCAGGGTGGCCTCAAACTTATGACAATCTGCCTACCTCTGCCTCTGACTGTTGGGATTAAAGGCATTTGCCACCATGCACAGCACATGTGTAAGTCTTATTTGATTCTAATTTAGGAGTATAATTATAGAACCATGCCCAGTTCTATATCCTACAACCGAAACATCATGGGCATGTGAGAGAGTATTGAAGAGAATCAATGTAACTCAGTAGAATTTGCATACTATGTATAAACAACAGACTTTTTGGTGGGGGAGTGGGTTTCAAGGGTTTTGCTGTAGCCTTGGATGATCTGGAATTCACTATGTAGTCTCAGAGTGGCCTTGAACTCTCAGAAGTCCTCCTAGCTCTCCTTTCCGAGTGCTGGGACTAAAGCTCTGTGCCACCATGCCTGGCTCAACTGACTTTTAAAAATTTATTATTTATTTGCAGGGGGCACGTCAGGGCCTCTTGCCACTGTGAAGGAACTCTAGGAACATTCTCCTCTTTGTTCATCTGGCTTTCTGGCTTACATGAGTACTGGGGAATTGAACGCCAGGCCTGCAGGCTTTGCAATTCTGTTTATTGCTGAGCTGGGGAAATGACTCAGTGGGTAATAGCACTTGCTACATAAGCATGAGGGTCTGGTTTGATCTCCAGAACCCACATATAGAGTAGAGTATAGCCATATGCCCTTCTACCCCCAGTCATGGGAAGGGGGAGGAGACAGGAGAATCACTTGGACTCACTGGTCAGCCAGCCAGTCTGACTTAAAATGGCAGCTCCAGGTTTAATGAGTGACCTTGTCGCAGGGAAAATGGGAAGAGTGACAGAGGAAGATGTCCAACGTTGTTCTCTACCCTCCATATGTATGCATATGGGGCACATACAACTGCACACACAGGTATGTACTATCCATACACATAACACACCACACATTTTATAGACCTGCATATGCATATACCAAAACAAAAAAATTCTGTTGATTTCCTATTACCCCTCCATCTTCATTATAGTATAATCTGCATAAAATGGAAATTATTTTTCTTTTGTTCAATGCGGTATCCCCAGTTACTGAGATAATAATAAACCTATGACAGGTGCACAATAAAAGTAATAAATCAGCTGGGCATGATGGCATACACTTTTAATCCCAGCACTTGGGAGGCATCGATATGAGTTTGAGGCAAGCCTGGGACTACAGAGTGAGTGCCAGGTCAGCCTGGGCTAAAGTGAGAATCTACCTTTAAAAAAAGTAAATAGAAAAAGGCTGAGGATGTAGCTCACTTATTGGAGTGCTTGCCTAGCATGCATGAAGCCCTGGATTCAGCCCTCAGCACTGCACTAACTGGCATGGTGGGGTAGCACTATTTTCTCAGTCAAAGGCAGAAAGAAGTTCAAAGTGATCCTCAGCTACACAGCACATTTGAGGCCAGCCTAGGCTACATGAGACTGTCTCAAAAACAAAAACAATTAAATATATTAAATGCATATTTATCTAAAATATTTAAGGGCACTTATCTAAGAATCTGAAGGAGACCCAAAATTTTTGTCTATTCCCTTTAAAATAATTTTTAAAATCTGACAAATTTACAAATATATTCATAAGGCAAAATTAAAAGCTTAAGAAACAGGGTATTTCATCTTAAGTTTTGCAACTTAATAATTTTTAAACAAAACGTATGTGGATGCACACGAAGTCATATAAGTAAATCACTAGTGACCTCCAGTGGCTAAAGAGAAAAGGTAAGCATGAACTTTAAATAATTAATGCATTTTATTTATTTTTATTTTAAACTTTTTATTGATAGTTCCCATAATTATAGACTACACACCATTATGATTCTCTCCCCACCATCCCTCATATCTCCTCCCCCTCTCAGTTAGTCTCTGATTTGTTTCAGTGTCATCATCTTTTCTTCCCATAGTGTGTAGGTAGTGTCAGGCACTGTGAAGTCATGAATATCAAGGTCATTTTGTGCCTGGAAGTTTGCGTTGTAAGCAGTCCTACCCTTCCTTTGGCTCTCACAATCTTTCTGTCACCTCTTCTGAAATAGACCCTGAGCCTCGGGAAGTGTGATAGCGATGTCCCAGTGCTGAACACTCCACTGTCATTTCTTCTCAGCACTGTGGTGTCTTTTACGTTATCACTGCCATCTGAAAAAGAGAAGCTTCTCTAGACAAGAGTGAGAGGAGCATTATTATATGAATCACTGTGTACTATATACAAATGGAAAAAATCAATTAGCACCTACAATACTTTTCACTATGGTGAGAAATAGTATATCTCAGGTCTCCATAAACCCCATGTGGGAGTGAATGGAGACTCTAGACTGCTTTGCAGATTCAAAGAGGACACAAGAAAGTCCTAAGACAGGAGTGGAACAATTGACCTTTGAACTGTACCCAGAAGTAGGAATTACATCAAGGATCATTGGAAAATCATGTGCTGGGAAATGGGGAGAGACTTGTAAGATAATGCCAACCGTGCTTCTGAATGGTCAGCCATGGATGGAGTCACAGGTAAGGTGGGTTAGAAAGACAGAATGAGGGCTGGAGAGATCGCTCAGTGGTTAAGGCATTTGCTTCCAGTGCCTAAGGCCTCCGGTTCAATTCCCCAGTACCCACATAAGCCAGACCCACAAGGTGGTAACCCTGGTGCGCTCTCTCTCTCTCTCTCTCTCTCTCTCTCTCTATATATATATATATATATATATATATATATATATATATATATATATATATATATATGCTTAAAAATGAATAAATAATTTTTTAAAAAGGAAAGACAGAATGAAAGACAGAAAAACATGGAGATACTAGTGCACCAGTTAAGAAGAGAGGATTTGATGACCCAAGTAAAGGAAAAGATTGATTCTAAAAACATTACAGAAGTAAGATCAACAGGAGTTAATTCTAAATAGAAAACAAAAAAATAGGGGAAGGGTAGTCAAAATCAACAGTGTTGCCAAAAATATGCTTCAGCGAAAAACAGTGACATGAGTACTAAACAAAGAACCTATTTCTCTTGAGGCAACTAATATATTTCTCTAGGAAGAAATTTTAATTATAGGCACAACATTTTGGAGAATATATCTAACCAACAGAAATTCCAATAGGATTTAAGAGAGAAAGTGTGGCGATAGTTTTGAGAGTCACCACACTGAAGGTATGTTTGTGAGATAAACAGGGTGAGAGAGGCATGTGTCCACTACAAGGAGGCCACGTGGATGAGTGTGTGGAAATGCCAGATGGAAGAGGAGCAAAAACTGAATAATATATACATTGCATGAGCAAATCTTGTGAATGTGTCCCCATTTCCCTCATCTCTGTCCCTTACACACTGGGGTACTTCCTCGGTGCATACTCTGGATCTGTCCACAGGATAGAGGGTTATGAACTGCACCAGAGGTAGCCAGTTTTTCTTTCTTTTCCTTCCCCCTTTGTGTATTGTTGCTGAAGGGAGCAATGTCTCTGGATATTCTCCTCCACCATGGCTCTTAAATTCTTTCCACCCCCTCTTCTGCTCAGTTCCCTAAGTTATAGTGGGTGAGTTTTAAGTCTGCTTTATTGTTGAGATCTTAAGTATGTCTGGACCTTTGCCCTGGGTTGTGTTGGGTATCTTTGGTGTCTGTCTCCATTGACCTTTCATGGGTTATCAGACTTGCTGTGGTGATTGGTCTCCTGTTTGTCTTGTCACTTTCTCGTAGGTTTCATTTGGGCCCTGTGTGAAGGCTAGGTGTGGTTTGTCTCCTGCCAGGTTGTCAGCCATGATCCAATGTCTTATTGGAATTGGGTTGTCCCCAGCTCTCTCAATGTTTTCTGAAAAATACAAACAGAATCTCCATCGGAGAGTGAGATCTCTCACAACATTGCTATTTTGGCTAGTTCCTAAAGGGTGTAGCCTCTCTGTAGCTCTCTGGTAGTGGGAATTTCCCCTAGGAGCCCGAGATCTTGGTCCCCATAGGATTATGCCGTGGATCCCAGTTCTAGTTAAGGGTTCCTTGTCACTAAGCAGATCTCTTAGCCAATCAGTAAGCTGTTGATTACCCTCCTCAGTTTAGCGCCACTATTGCACACATTTCTTGATTTGCTGTTCTCATCCATACAACAGTGTGTTCAGCATTCTTGTGACAACTGTATACTGTATATCAGTGGTCTATGCTTTCTCCAAATATCATTGACCTATTTCCCCTGGCAGATCATAATGGAGAAATAAAGATGCAGATAGAGATTGGGAGAACAGAAAATGAATAGCAACGGAAAAAGAGCAAGAGGTGATATGTCCATCTGCAAGTGACTTTTTTCCAAAATTAACTTTTTTGTGACAATCTCATGCATGTGTATAATGTACGCATATCATATCCCCCCCTCAATACCTGCAGTTCTCTCCTTCCCACTTAGGCTAAACCATTTCTTCCCAACAAGTCGCCTCCTACTTTCATGAGTTTGCTTTTTTTTGGGGGGGGGTGTGACCCAATTGGTTTAATTTGGGCTACTTGCATGAACATGGACGGAGGGTTATTTACCACAACATGGGCAACTTATCAGTAGTTATACCCCCTCCCAAGCAACCCTTGTCTACTCATAGCTCTTTCTGGAGGGATGGGGACCTCATGTACCCCTCCCCCACCCATGATAGAATGTTGATGGGTTAATATTGTAGAACACAACTGATATTTTTGTGTTTCTTGTATTATCATGTTGAGATTTTTGCATTTCTAGTTAATTCAATGCTTGGGCTTTTAAATTATCTGCTGTTTTCTTAGACCTGTATGTCAAAAGTTATATATCTTCAGGGTGGGAGCCTAAGGTGCCAGATGTGGCTCTTATTATTACTCCCAAGTGACAACAAAAGTAACCCAAGGTATTGTATTTGCCTGTTATGCAAATATTCTAGTAGGCTGAGTGAAGCAAAATACAGGTGAGTTCTAATATGCATCCAATATGCACACATAAATAAGACTAGCACAAAGTATTTATGCAAGAATACGGACCAAACATGTAATCTAACAAAGCCAAAGTTCCTAAGGGTGCAAGGAGTGATCCAGACGGCCCATGGAGGAGGATTTCCAGCCGAGTGGGCATGGGGAAGAGGGGTATTGGGGAACTGGGGATAACAACTAATCATTTGCCCATTAAATAATGTAACTCATTATGGACACACAAAAAAAGTTCCTAAGGGTATGTCATACCCTTAATCTTGTCATCTGGGAGGCTGAGATTCCTGGTTTATAATGGGTTCCATGTCAGCCTGGGACTGAGTGAGACCATGCCCCCAAGAAAGACAGAAGAAAAAGAAAAAAAAGACACTATAAATCAAGATATATCAAAAGTGATTTGAATGCAGTGAAGTCACCCTGATGCTCACCATATCATCCTCCTTTGATTACATATATATATATATATATATGTCTTCCAGAAACTTGATCACATGTCAGAGGCATGAAAATGAACATTATGTTCTGTCCCCAGTACTCTGTACCAAGTCCTGAAGCATCTCAGAAGCTAACAGGACCTGGATTCCAAAGGAAATGCAGATTGCTTTAATAGTAACATAGATTTAAAGAAAAAAAAAAGAAATCCTTGGCAGAAAAGTTTGGAAGTAGAATCCAAGGAGGACCAGACAGACACTTACGACCCTAAGGACTGTGCAAAAATCCAGCCCAGTGATAACTGTCTGTGCTTAAAAGCCACACCATTGGAGGATCTAGATATCATTCTCACCCAATCATGGTCATAGGCCTACAAGGGAACTAATTTCAACTGAAAACATGTTTGAGAGGCATCACTGAGGACCACATCTCAAGGCAATATAATAGCATAAAATAATCCCAGGTAACTATTAAAGGTGGAGGGTCACACTGTCTATTCAGTTTTGTCATGTACCTAAAACTATTCTAAAAATGACAGTTTACATATTTGTAGCACAAGGTTAATTCTTGGGTCCAAGTGGTACAAGCAAAACAGTGCTGGCTTGCAGTTTTATCAGTCCCACAGCACAGCGTTACAGTGTGCTTGCTTGCTTGAAGTGCTGGTGGTGGGTTTCTCTCTCTCTCTCTGCTTGCTTCTGTGAAAGGGAGCCAGCCCTTTCCTTCATTTTTCGGAACTTCCCCTGGATCTGTTATTTTCAATAAATACTTTCCTCCCCAAAATTGTGTCTGGTTTAGAGATTCCTCCCAGGAGTGTGTGGCTGACTACGACAGTTCAGAATCGACATTTTCATCAAAATAGACAAAGATGTTCAGAAGCTAGATTCGGCTGGCCACATTGAGAATGATTAAACTTTCGTGTTACCGTGACAGGATTTTAGAATCACCTAGGAGACACATCTCTGGACATTCCTGTGAGTGTTTTTCTAGAGAGGTTTGAGTGAAGAGAGAAGACCCCTCTGAACATGGGCTGGGTTCCCTGACTGAATGTTTATGAACACCAGCACTCACCAGTCTCTTCTTTCTTTTCTTCTTTTAAAATATTTTATTTATTCATTTTCAAGCAGAGAGAGAGAGAGAGAAGAGAGAGAGAGAGAGAGAGAGAGAGTGCACACCAGGTGTGGGTCTGGCTTATGTAGGTACTGGGGAATTGAACCCAGGGCCTTAGGCACTGGAGGCAAGTGCCTTAACCCCTGAGCCATCTCTCCAGCCCATTGGTCTCTTCTTTCTGACTGTAAAAGCAGTATGACCAGCTTCCTCATGCTCTCACCACCATGTCTTCCCCACCATGATGGACTATATCCCCTAAAACAGTGAATGGAAGTAAATCTCTCCTTCTTGAAGTTGCTTTTGTCAGGTGTTTATCACCACGATGAGAAAAGTAACCAGTACAGCTTCCTATTGGAACGGGAAACTGAAGAAATTATTACTACCTACTCACTTGCAGGATGCCCAGATCCAAATTCTAAAAATACCCAGGGTTCTTATTTGTCTTCTGAAAAGAAAGTTGAGGCCTTAAGGCCCATATTCGAAGGAAACATACTGAATACATTTGTGATTAATCAATATAGTCATATGTAGATGTGGCACAAATAACTCTCATCATCAACTTCTTTGTATTGTAATTAAGGACAAGAAAGGAAAAGTGCAGATGCATTAAGGGTTCATATGGTCTTGGTTTAAAAAAGGAAAGAGAGCAAAGAATAAAGCCTGGTTTCCACTCTGGCAATAATAATAATAATAATTAATAATTAATAATAATAATCAGTCTATCTCATAGGCCCAGTAATTCAAATGTTTATAAACTCCAACAGGCTCTCAAGTCACAAAGCTGGATCCCACTATAGACAAGGAATCATGAGCACATTATTGAGATTTATGCATTTAATTTAGTATGGAATTTAGGATTACGCCTTCTTTGTTGTTGCTTTTCTTCTAATCAGGGGAACTACACTCATTAAGTGTGTGATAATGGCTTGACAAGAAAGCATCACGTTGTAGCAGTCATGCCTGTGTCAGCAACTAAGCCCCATTTCCTCGTAATCCTTTTCTAGAGCTGCCAGATCTTCCCTGGCCTCTGAGAACTCTCCTTGTTCCATGCCTTCTGTGATATACCAGTGCAGAAACGCCCTCTTGGCATACATGAGGTCAAACTTGTGGTCCAGGCGGGCCCAGGCCTCTACGATAGCTGTGGTGTTGCTCAGCATGCAGGCAGCCTTCTGCACCTGAGCCAGGTCCCCTCCCGGCATCATTGTAGGTGGCTGATGGTTGATGCCCACCTTGAAACCAGTTGGACACCAATCTACAAACTGAACAGAGGCCCTGGACTTCATGGCTGCAATCGCGGCATTCACATCCTTGGGGACCACATCTCCTCTGTAGAGTAGGCAGCAAGCCATGTATTTTCCAAGCCGAGGATCACACTTGACTAACTGGTTGGAGAACTCAAAGCAAGCGGCAGTGATGTCGGGCACGGATTGCTGCTCATGGTAGGCTTTGTTGGCAGAGATGATCGGAGCAAAGGTTGTAATGGGGTAATGTATCCTTGGATAAGGTACTAGGTTGGTCTGGAATTCAATTAGGTCCACATTCAAGGGTCCTTCAAACCGGAGGGAAGCAGTAATGGACGATAACACCTGACCTATCAACCTATTGATATTAGCATAAGAAGGACGTTCAACCCCAAGTTGATGTTGGCAGATGTCATAGATGGCTTCATTGTCCACCATGAAGGTACAGTCTGAGTGCTCTATGGTGGAATGAGTGGTGAGGATGGAGTTGTAAGGTTCCACTATAGCAGTGGAGATTCTAGGAGCTGGATAGACAGAGAACTCCAATTTGGTCTTCTTGCTATACTCTACTGAGAGCCGCTCCATTAGGAGTGATGTAAATCCTGACCCAGTACCTCCTCCAAAGCTTCGAAAGATTAAAAATCCTTGAAGTCCACAGCACTGCTCTGCCTAGAGGAAGCATACACAATGGGACAATTCAGACACATATAATCAGAACTGGTGAATTTGATGATAATGGCAAGACACAAGTTTCTCAAAAGCAAAATTAATGAAAGTCTCAGAAAGGAGCAGTTTGTTATTGCTAGCTATGCAGCACCAAGGTCTATTTGAAACAGATGTGAGTGTGACTGCCCAAGTATCTTTAGAGTTTTACTACATGCTGAGCATCCCTTATCCAAAATTCCAAAATCTAAAATTTTTAAGTGCTGTAAAAAAATTCCATAACCGATTTCATGGCATTGGGTTGCAGTCAATACATAGGTACACTAAAAGTACTGTATTTTTACTCGCAACTTGAATATATATAAGGTGCAACTTAGTGAATTTTATATTTTGACTTGGGTCCCACAAAATATTTCATCATATCTACGTAAATATTGCAAAATCTAAAAAAAAGTAATCCCAAATACTTCTTGTCCCAATTATTTCAGATAATGGATGCTCAGCCTCTATAAGCAAAGCATAACTGTTCAATTATTCATCCATTGCCTTCCATGAATTTATCTGTAGATGATCTAGAGCTCTATCAACTTATATCAACTGCAAAGAATCGATGAGCAAAATGTTTCCTCCACAGTAGACAAAGTGTGTCTTACTTCTATACACTGCCTTCATAATGATGATGTAAAAGGCATTGTGTTCCTTCATGAATAAGGATCTCCGGACTTCTTACAGAAGAAGTAATTGTCAGAAAAAAAAAGAGTGAGTAGGGGCTGGGAGAGAGCTCAGTGTGTAATCACCATTTCAATGCACGCTTGAAAGCCTGAATTGCATCCCCAGCACTCATGTGACAAGCCTGGCATGGCTACACTTTGTGTGGCAGAGACAGGAAAATCTCTGGGACTACTGGTCAGCCAGTCTGACTAAAAACGAGAGCTCCAGGTTGAGTGAGTCTGTCTCAATGAAACAATATAGATGAGTAATAGAAAGAGACACTCATTTTTCTACTCTGGCCTCTGCATGTATAGTCATGAGGCACACACATCCATATACACATACATATACTACAAACACACACAAAGTACAAAGTGGGTATCAGTGCCACCTTCCTACGTAACAAGGTGCAATCAACATGAACATCAGGACCTTGCCCCAGCTCTGAGCACCCACGAGGACACCCGAGGTGAGACGGTCGAGTGGTGATGGCAGATACTACTGGTGAGTCCTGCTGGCTGCCAGTGCTCACACGTGACCCAGCTGTAAAGGAAGAGGAGCCACTTGCCAGCTTTCGGATCCTCTCTAGCACGAGCTCGATGACTTCTGACCCCACAGAGTAGTGACCTCGAGCATAGTTGTTTGCTGCATCCTCCTTTCCGCTCACAAGCTGCTCTGGGTGAAAGAGGGACTGGAACTTCCCCACACGGATCCCATCTGTAGAGCAGGACAGGAGTCAGTGCAGGCACCCCCCAAACCTCACAGGACTCTGTCCTCGGGCTCCTGCCCTTCCCCCAGTTATGGCAAGGGAATGGTATTCATACTACAGGAAAATGACATTTTTAATCCAGAAAAAAAAATCTTTTTCTTTTATTTTTTTAATTTATTTTTTCATTCATTATACAGGATCTCATGAAACCCAGGCTTTCCTTGAACTTGCTGTGCTGCTGAGGATGACTTTCAACTTCTGATTATTTGCATTCTGAGCCTGGTTAAGTAAGTAAACAGATTACCTATAACAGTTGGTTCTAAGTCCATGAAAAGTGCTCTGGGCACATGCTTCCCAGCTCTCGTCTCATGAAAAAAGGTATCCCAAGATGTAACCCTAGGTTCCATTTCGGCATTTTCCAACTGATCTTGTTGACTGTCAGGAATGATGCCATCTGGCTGGATCCCATGTTCCAGGCAATAGAGCTCCCAACAAGCATCCCCAATCTGGACACCAGCTTGGCCAATGTGAATGGAAAGACACTCCCTCTGAAATAAACCACAGTGAGTAAGACCAGAACAAGAGCTTAGATGACAGAAGCTTCTGATTACAAATGACAGTGACCAAAATGGCCTAAACTCTCAGAGGAAATTTATCATCATGACATTCCACTTTGAAAGGACTATACTTCAAACCAAGGGCATGCTTCCCTTAAATATTTACCAAAAAAAAAAAAGGATGACATGGATAAGATTCATAATTATATTTTTCAGATGCCTTTAAAGGCTTTGAAAATCTAAAATAAAATGCATGAATATATTATATAGTAATATCTGGGTAATCAATGCTTTTTAAATATAAACTTTAGTATTTTATTCTGTCATCATTCACCCCTCATCTCACTTTAAAATCAGGATTCACTACATTTTTAAGGTAAGCAACTTCTTTAGTAGTGTAAGCAGACCCAATTATCTACTTACTTATTATCTTACAGGGTTAAATAAGGTTATTTTCATGCAAGAATATTATGTACTTTGAGCGAATACCACCCCTGTGATAGTCTATGTTGAGTGTGAATTTGACGGGACCTAGAATTACCTGTGAGGGGTTACCTGAATTGGGCATGTCTGTGAGGAATTACTTTGATTAGGTTAATTGAGATGGGAAGACCCTCCTTAACTGTAGTCAGCACTATTTCCTGGGCCAGGGGCCTGGAATGTATAAAAAAAGGAGAGAGCGGGCTGAGCACCAGCATCCATCCCTCTCTGCTTTCTTACTGAAGGCTGACTGTGTAAAGTCTCTGCTTCAAGTGCCTGTTGCCATGTTCCTTGCTATATTGGACCATAGCCTAGAACTGCAAGTTGAAATAAAACCTTCCTCCATTAAACTGATTTTTTTAGGTACTTATGGTCCCAGCAATGAGAAGGTAACTAGTACACTCCCCATACCCTACTTCCCTTCCCCTTTACCCTGCTCCTTCCTCCCCTCGGTACACATATGATTTTATGTGTCTATAACATAAATGAGGAAACTGAGACCGACTTAATTCTCCTAATGTGATTATCTCCAGTCATACCCATTTTGTGAAAATAGCATAACTTCTTCCTTCTTTATAGCTGAAAACGATTCCTTTCTATATGCTCACCGCATTTTCTTTAGCCGTTCCTCTGTTGTGGTGCATCTACATTGGTTCAATAACCTAGCTCTTGTGAACAGTGCTGCAATAATTATCTACTTTTTGAATTTATTTATATTTTCATTTTGTACATTTTTGCACAAGTATGTAATGTATTTTGATCTTATTCACCCACATTGCCCTCTCTTTTTGCCTCTTCCTACATTATTAGCACCAGTCTTCTTCCTCATTCATCCCTATTTAATTTTCATGCCTTTTTTTAAAACCTCCTGAGTTAAATTAGGGTTGTTTGCATGGTCATGGGTGGAAGGTTATTCACCATGGAATGGGCAATTTACCAGTAGCTACACCACTGATGAGCCTGACTCCTCTCTACCAGCAACCATTCGTTGCCATTAGGTACTCTGGGAGGTGTGGGATTTCATGTAATTCTTCCCAATTCATGGGAATGTGTCAGGCTCAGTCTTGTGCAAGAAACCATAGCTAGCTGAGCATTGTGGTGCACGCCTTTAATCCCAGCACTCAGGAGGCAGAGGTAGGAGGATTGCCATGAGTTCAAGGCCTCCCTGAGACTACAGAGTAAATTCCAGGTCAGCCTGGGCTAGAGTGAGACCCTACCTTGAAAAACCAAAAAAAAAAAAAAAAGAAAGAAAGAAAAAAAAAGAAACCATAGCTGCTATAAATTCTTCTTGGTTATCCAATTAAAGTACAACTTTGTGTTTGTTCCCTTTTTGTGTTTAGTTGCTTTTTGTTGTTATTGTTTTTGAGGTAGGGTCTCACTCTATCCCAAGCTAACCAAAAACTCACTCTGTAATCCCAGGGTGGCCTCAAACTCACAGTGATCCTCCTACCTCTGCCTCCCAAGTGCTGAGATTAAAGGTGTGAACCACCACTCCAGCTTCTTTAATGTGTTTGAATGAAGGTCTCCTATGTGGGGGGATAAAGCTCTCCCAGCACCCATAGTTTATTGATGTAAATTCCAGTGCCAGGGATGAGTTGTTGGTCAGGGAGTCTATGGAGGTTCCTAAAACAATAGAAGGTATTGCCACTGATCTTGGTAGCTTACAGGGCTAGATGGTATGTCTCCATTATCTACAGTTTAAAAAAAGAGTAAGAAAGGTTTAAATCCTAGAAATCTATAATGGCAGCATTTACTGGTTGTAAGACTGTCCAGTGGTCCTGGAACAAGCTGGGGCTGGGCTCCCCTTACTTCTGCATCATCTGTGTCCTTCATGCTGTTTGCCCTCCTATGCTGAGGATGAATCCACTCGTCCATAAAAGTACTATCTCAAAATATCAATTCAACTACTGATAGACTTCAGACCTCCCCACCCGTCACTGACCTGTGGTCTCTAGGGCATCCTCTGTGAGGTGGAGACAGGGAGAGATGTAGCAAGCTCCAATCAGACACACCCCACAATCTGACTTGAACTCTGTCCATGCTGAGCAACATCAGAGCCTGTACTCTGTGATTCACAAGGCATAACACAGGCTTCTTTACTTTCTGAAAATCTCAAGTTCACTCTTTAGAATTCCCAGCTTTTTTCTTCTTTTTGGAACACAGCAAAGGCTATGAACTTAACTTCAAAAGCCCTTTACTTAGAACTAATATCCCTACCTCTTTTTGGCTTATATAAATTTAAATAGCATATTCTATTACAAACAAGTTTCAAATATCCTATCTGCAGAATACAATTTCATTCCTCTCCCCTCCTGTTGGACCTTAAATGCTATAAATACATTAGTTAGTATAATCAGACCAAAACCTTATTACCTAAATTAAAGTTAAAATTTTTTAAAGGGAAGAGAGTGTTGTCCTTACATATTAAAACATCTTAAACTGCACAGTTTGTGTTGATTTCTCTCAGATATCCTTCTCCAGATGTTCCTTCTCCAGGTATCCATCACATCTGGTACTCAGTTGAGATGCATATTTGCTGACAATGCCACAGTAAAAATAATCACTAACAAAATATAAGTCTTCATGTGCTCATACATTAGAGTATCACTGTTGTTTCTCAACTATGTAAGTGGAACTTGACCCACCAAGCCCTGTTGTTGGCTTTAGAAGCTTTCTAATGCAACTTCATCCAAGGGTCGAGAAGACTAGGCTGATCTTATTCTTCTCTTAGCCTCTGCCTCCTTTCCAAGTCCTCTGGTAAAGTATTAGTGACACCGTAACATAGTCCAAGATTGTAAACTAGCCACTAGATGTCAACATCAATAGGTCATAGCATGCTAATAAATGCTGACACAAAGCTTATTTTACCTACAGGGAAGACATAATTTTAATTATACTTTTAAGATCACTGTAGATTCATATGCAGTTCTTAGAGCACAAAAAGACCCCATATACTCTCTACCTTTACCCATTTGTATGCCACAGAAGTATCTTGATAGACTGTATAGTACAAAGTCACACCCAGAATGCTGACATTGTTACAGTCAAGATCCAGAAGAACAGGGGTTGGAGATATGGCTCAGCAGTTAAGGTGCTTGTCTGCAAAGCCTAACAGCACAAGTTTGATTCCCCAGTACCCACATAAAGCCAGTTGCACAAAGTGGCACATGAATCTGGAGTCTGCTGCAACTAGAGGCACTAACTCACCCATTCTCTCTCTCTTTCTCTCTCTCTCTCTCTCTCTCTCTCTCTCTCTCTCTCTCTCTCTCTCTCTCTCTCTCTCTCTTCTCTCTCTCTCCTCTCTGCTTAAAAAAGATCCAAAGCATTCCATTACCACTTAGATCTCTTATTTTGGAAGGCATAATTCTCAAAAGAAAAACAATTTAAGCATCCTTAAAATGGGGAGACAGTACAATGGGGCAAGACAAGATAAGCAGCAGTTTACAAGTTGCTTCCATTGAAGGATCTGAAATTCAAACATACTGAAAGTTACTGTTTGCACAGGAGAGATTAAAGGGGACATGGGTGTTAAAAGATGGAATAACTGAAAGCAAAATTATTATAAGTAACTATATCAATATTATGTTCACAGAACTAAAGAGAGGTTTAAAAAAATGCCTGTGCACTTTACCCTGCCACGTGTTTATGATCTTAGGAACAATAACCTGGGTCTGAAGTCCCTAGAAGTTCCAAAGGCATAAATTAAAGTGAAACAACTGATTTCTACAGACAGTTTTAAAACAAATGATAGAAGATATTTTCACTTCAGGATTTCAAAGAAAGACAATGAGGGATTACAAATGAGCCATGCTTTCCCATAAAAGGATAAAAAATTCCCAAATGGATTAGAGACAATGTAAATCTGCTTCTAATTTATATACATGGATATTGAAAGAAACAAAAGATTATTCTCTTGTATTAAGAATTTAGGGTGAAGGAAAAAGTTTAAAACGAACAAAATTTGCTCCCACCCCAAAGTAATACTGTCCAGTACCCACTTACCATGATGCTCTGAAGGTGCTCCTACTGCCCGGTGGAAATGACTGAGGAGAGGTCACTTCTAACTCCTTATCACAGGGCGGGAAATGACTCCACCCACCTAAGGGCTGACAGCATTCTTCACTTAAAGAAGTAGCTTCTATAAATTTTTTGGTGTCCAAATAGATGTGTTGGGCTATGATAAAGTTTGTGCTAACTACAGCTGAATTAAGAGCTTATCCATAGCTGCTTCCAACATATACCCATATTGAAAATAGCATTCTGCTATTAAGAATCAATTCAGCTTTGATGGAGAAAACAATTTCAGAGGTGGAGGGAAACGGTCATCCTCAGCTACACGGCAAGTTCAAGGCCAGTCTGGATTACATGGGAACCCTGCCTACCAACATGCAGGAAAAAAAAAACAGAAAAAGAATTTCATTTGTACCACTTCTTCCTTGTAACTTTGAGAAAATGAAACAATCATAATGTTCTTTGGCACTTTTATTTTGTGACTTATATTTGTCTCTGATTGTAATCATTGTCTATCTCAACCTGCCAATAATTCTAATTTTTAGTAACCTTATAATTTTGTATAATAGAGATCCATTTCATAAAATTCAAATTCCATTTTTATTTCTGTATCAAATTTGTTCTATTGGCCCCCTCTTCTATTTTTAGTTTGAAACAAGATCAGATAAAATCAGATAATTTGTTTTTCTCATTTCTGGCTCACTTACTCAATACTTTTCAATACAATTTTCTTTAATCCTCAATCTTAGAATTATGAACAACTTAAAGTGGCAAAGGAATTAGAAGCAAATTTTTCAATCACTGAGTCATCTCTCAAGCCCGTGGAACTAAACTTTTTAAATCTCCTTATAACTTAAGCAGTGCATCTTGTGTTTTTGTAATTCACTGATAAGTTTTAAAGGAAAAATTCTCAGGTAATAATGACTGAAATGTATTGCCAAGTCTGAAGAGGCCTTCTGTTTGGTGGTTAGTTCTATATCAACTTGGAAAGGGTAGTGTGGTGGCTTGATTCAGGTGCCCCACATAAACTTATATGTTCTGAGTGCTTGATCCCCAGCTGGTGGCAATTGTGAAATTGGAACCTTGTTGGAGGTGTGTTGTTGGGGAAGGGCTGATGGGTGTTATAACCAGCTTCCCCTTGCCAGTGTTTGACATACTCTCCTGTTGCTGTTGTCCACCTGATGTTGGCCAGGAGGTGATGTCCAGCCTTTGCTCGTGCCATCATTTTCCATACCATCATGGAGTTTCCCCTTCAGTCTGTAAGACAAAATAAACCCTTTCTCCTATTAGTTGCTTTTGGTTGGGTTCTTTGTGCCAGCGACGAGAAAGCTGAGCAAGCTTGTTGCTGACTATAACAGGTAGTATACCTTCTGCTGTGGTCTTCATCTGGAAAGTGCCCCACGTGCTTCTGTTTGGAATACTTGTTCACAGCTGGTGGCACTATTTTGGGAGGCTTAGGAACCTTTAGGTAGTAGATCACTGAGGGCAGGTTTTTGAAAGTTAACCCCTGACTCTGGCTGTTCTCCCTGCTTCCTGTATACTGTCCTGTGAACAGCCTCCACTATACACCCCAGCTGTCATAAACTCTATCCTTACTTCCTCATCATGATGAGCGAAAACCCTCTGATACCAGGAGCCACAAAAACATCTTTCAACCACTAAGTTGTTTCTGTCAGGTATTGTGGTCACAGCAATGCAAAAGTAACTAATACCCCCAGTGAGTCAATCAACACTAACCTAGAGGCTATAGAGATGTTTTTCAGGTATAACAAACATCTATAAGCAATGGACTTAAAAGGTGATCATCCAGCTATTAGCTACTTTTCTTGTTGCTGTTAACCAAGTGCCCGACAAGAAGCAACTTCCAGGAAGCCTGGCAGCTGGGGCTCCAACTGTGAAGGGAGCTTCTGACCCAGCTTGATATAATGCTGCACACCAGGAAGCAGAGACTCAGCAGAACCTAGCAAGGCTACAACCCATAAACCTTCTGCCTCTACAGAGCCTCATATCCAAAATATTCCACAACTTCCCAAATAGCACTACCAGCTGGGGACCAAGTATTCAAGTACAAGAACCAGTGGAAGACAGTATCATCATACAGTCATAATTTTCAACGATGTATATGTGATTCATACAATTAATTGAAAGGCCAAAATTGAGGTTTCCTCTAAGGAAAAAAAAAAAAATTCTGTAGTAGGTGATAGCTTCAGGTTCCAAATCTGCTCCTATTCAAGAGTTGCCAGAGAGAGGGAAAAGATGGCTGACTAGTAAACACGCCGCACACTTCTCTGGGATTAAGGGCCAGGGGATACAGCAGGAATCCAGAGCGTGGACACAAGCTGCGATTGCCCACTGAATCCAGACACCTCAGAGCACAGGACCCGTAGGATTGGAGGCCACCAGCGTTGACCAGCTCGCAAAAGGCAGTGAGTCCTCCAGGCAGGCAGGATATGCCTGCCTGCAGCCGCCGGCGCCTGAGGCTTTCCTTTGGCACGGCTTTCCCTCCCCGCGGCTTTCCTTCGGCAGCGGCGTGGCTTTTCTTGAGTTTCAGCCCCCAACCTCCCGCGTCCCGCCCCTCCCAGGCATAGGTGTGTCTTTCTTTTTCTTCTTTCTGTTGTTTTCTTTTTATTTTATTCCCTGTATTAATAGTCTCTCTTCATCGGCATCTGTACGCAGCCCCTCCCCCCCTCTGGCCTCCAGCTCGTCTGCTCCTCCCCCTTGCTACACAGCTTCTTGCCAATTTCCCCTCTATTCCACCTGTAACTCCAGGGCTCCTTCAGCGCTTCTTGCTACATCTGCTCCATTCCTCCCCTTGCTACACAGTTTCCATCTATTTCCTGCCTATTTCACCCATTCCACCAGGGCTCCTTTGTAGCCCCTCCTCCCTGGCTTATCTGCTCCGTCCCTCCCCCTCCC
>PVHP010009627.1:0-49744 GCA_004024765.1 Zapus hudsonius
CTTCCCCCCCTCCCCCTCCCTGATCAGTTGGATATCCTCCTCCGTGGGCTGTCTGTATTAGTCCTTGTGGCAAGGGATCCTGGATATCCTAGAACTCAGCCAGGTTCTCCTGGCCCAAGTGTGTTGTTACTGATGGGTGCCATGCCTCCGGACAGTCTCCCCCACCACGGCTCTCACAATCTTTCCGCCCCCTCTTCTGCTCAGTTCCCGCCGGTAGGATATTGCTGAAGAGGCGGAGGCAGGAGGATCATGAGTTCGAGGCCAGCCTGGGCTACACATTTAAAGCCGGTTGTGGTGGTTGACAGTTTTTATACCTGTATTTTGATCATAATTCTTTCCCAGTACCTCCTCTTGATCCATCTCCATCAGACAAAATATACCTTGAAAAAATGGTAAACTGAAGTCCTCCACATTGAAATTGATCATGGGAAACACAGTCTAGTCTATTTGTTTTGCTTTTGAGAAAAAATGAACTTGCCAAAATGCCCACTCTTTGTTTTCTCTTATTTTTTTGTAGGACTTTGGAGATGACGGGTCCTTGTACATTACTAAAGTTACCACAATGCACATAGGCAATTACACCTGCTACGCAGAGGGCTATGAGCACATCCTTCAGACTCACATCTTCCAAGTTAACGGTAAGAGGCAGAGTGGTCACCATCATTGTTCTCTGGAGAACTTCACATTGGCTGAGCAGGGAAGGCTTCATTTGAGTGAGGTTCTCTCTCTTTTTTTTTGTACTTACTATTAATGGAAAAATCATTTAACACTAAAAAGAGCACCCATGAGAATACTTTAGTCATCAAATATATCACAAACTAACCTTTTAAAGCATAGCAAATTTTAGTTTAAAATGTCAATCAGGCAAACATAAATTTTATAAACTGACAGGGATAGCCAATGACAAAACTTAGAGCTCATTTATTTAATTGAACTTATTAATTTAGACAACTTTTATTTAGCCAAAGATAGTGGTGCACATGTCTAATCCAATAATCAGGAAGTGAAGGCCAGAGGATCTGGAGTTTTTTAGCTGAGTTTAAGGCTAGCCTGGGCTGCATATGACCCTGTCTCCGACTGGGGAGATGGTTCAGTAGTTACAGGGACTTGACTGCAAAGTTTGCTGGCTTGGGTTCAGTTCCTCAGCCGTCCACATAAAGCTGGACTCAAAATGCAAGTTTCTGATGTTCTGTTTGAAGTGGTAATAGTCCTAGTGATCCCATACAGAAACACACAAAAGAAAGAAAAAGAGAAAGAAAAACAGAGAGAGAGAAAGAAAGAAAAGAAAAAAGAGAGAGGAGGGAAGGAAAAGAAGGAGAAAGAAATGAAAGGAAAACCTTAACATATAACATATAGCAAATTTTATTTACTTATGTCTAGCATATTTTGATGGTTCTGTGGCTAAGGTTGTGGACCAAGCAGGCTGATATCATGCCAACTACCACAGTCTTGCTTTATTTTTTTTTTTCTTTAACTCAAATTTTAGTTATTTTCTTGAATTTTGATAGGATTGTTTGCATGCTTTATTAGTAAATACTGGTTAAATTGCAGAGCTTATCACGATGCACATATCTGTCAACTCTGTGACCTATAAAAGGAAGCAGAGACTGCTTTCCTTTCTCAGGAGCAACAAGGGGGCTCCTGTAACTGTCTTGGATTCCCAAGCAAGTGTCAGAGCACATGGAACCCTGTGGCTTAGGTCCATATTTTGATTTCCTTTCTAAGTGTCATGGGAAGATATGGAAATGTTTACTCTATAAAATAACAAATTATAATGTGTTTAAAATGAATGAATGATTATAAAGCTATTATACTCTTCTGGTAATAAATTCCAGTGTCCTAAACTATAGTATTAATAGTACTGTGGTTAGATTTGGAATATATTTTGCAAGTAGATCTGCCACTATCATTCACTTATGAGTATGAGAGAAAATAAAAGCACATGTTAAGGAATATGAAGGAAGCAGTAGGTATATGGTTCTTCCATTCACTGAAGAGTACAATTGTGAGATTGAATGAGATTAACATTTAGTATGTTAATTTTAATGTAATTATTGATGCAAAAGTCAAGTGTTCAAGTGAGGAGGCTGACAGCCCTAGGTGTATATTTAGGTACGACGTATGTAGATTGCCTTTAATGTGGGAATCTAATCAAGTTCGGTGTTGATTAGATTTCTTTGGGAATGAGGAATAATGGATGTGAAGTCAGGGGCCTCAGCCTTGGATCTGAAGTGATACAGGGAAGAAGAGAAACCCATGTCTAGGAAGGTAATTAAGAAAATCGTACAAAACCTGGCAAACAGGGTTGGCATGCGGCTCAGTAGTTGGCAGAGTATTTGCCTCTCACGCCCCAAGCCCTGGATTTGATTGCCAGTACCACATCAACTGAGCTTGTTGGGGCACACCCATCATCCTAGCACTCAAGCTGGGGACAGGCAGATCAGAAGGGCCAGGTCATACTTGGCTACATAGAGAGTTTGAGACCAGCCTGGGCTACATGAGCCCTTGGACATATTGGAGAGTCTTGTCCGAGGATCACTGACACTGAGCAGAAGGAGACCTAGGCATTAGTTTCAGCTGGTAATTAGCTGTAGGTTTAGCTGGAAGTGAGCTTCCCCAGAGCACCATGAAAAAAACAGTGGAATAGTCCAGTCTGTTCACAGGGCCATGGATGCTGTTAGCTGGACCAAAGCTCAGCACCGGGCCAGCTCAGTCTCTTTGGGGGATGCATCCCATCTGTATGCTGCATATGAAAGCCTTGTTCTTTCAGTGGGGACTGATTGCTAACCTGGCCAATAGTCAAGTCGAATGTTCTGAGCTTTTTTGGCTTTTGCTAATTAAAGAAGATATACTCTCTAATTAACTGTATTGCTAACAACTAATTTTTTGTGTACCTTACCTCACTCCCAGACCTCCTTCTTTCTCTTTTCCTCTGAACAATCTTGTTTTGCTTTATGCCAATTATTATCATCTTAACTCTTTATTAACAACTATCAAACATGTATATGATATATCTTGATCATAACCCCTTCCCATTATTTTCTCTTGCCCTCCACCCCATCCCTGTCTCTCTCAGTTCTTTAAATGTATGTATTGGGTGTTGATTTTTTTTAAAGATACTATTTCATGTTCCACCATCTTCAGAATTATATTTAAAAAAGTAAAGCCTTAGGCATCCATAGCTTTTCTGGAAGTTCAGTTTGCAATCTGTATTCTGTGATAAGCAGGCAATTGCTACATGGTCCTTCGCCTGTGCCATGTAGGGAGAGACCATGAGCGTTGTTCTCCACTGGTGCCCTTTGGGAGTTTCTGCTTCTCACTACCAGTCTAAGCAGCTGTCTTGGAAAGGCCACCCTCCTGCTGGGCTCCAGCTGGGAACCAAGAACTCAAGCCAAGCTGCAGGCTTCCGTGATGCAAGATAGGAACTCTGCAAGCAATGGCCAAGTTCGCTTCCCTATTTCATCTCCCCACTTGGATGGAAGTTTGCTCTCTAATGTCAGAATTTTCTGAAGATGCAAGGAGAAGGCAAAGGAATAATGAGCTCTCAGGCATAAAGCCCCTGCCCACCCTTAACCTTAACTTTATGAATTAATTAAGAGGCATTCAATATTAACAGTGATTGCCTATGTAGAATAGTAATGCTTCCCGGTTCCTTGGTACAAAGATCCCTGGATCTTATCAGAAGTAAAACCAGTCTCCTATTATATCTTATTAAAATGCTTTGAAATCCTTGGTACCAAAGTTTTCATGACTAGATGGAGTCCTGGGGGGCAGAATTGCGACAATGTCATGCTGAGAGAGTGAGCAGGATGTGGGCTATCATTTCAGTCCTCAAATTGAGTACTTGGAGATAATTATCTTTTGTAAGGCCACTTTTCTCAAGTATTGGGAATAAACTATGATTAAAGGCAGCCCATGAGGAAATAGGAAGTGAAGAACTATCCTTATATTTCCCAGAATCCTTCCAGGAAGGGCGCTGATGGGGAAGGCACATCATAGCCATGTGGTGCTGAGAGTCCTTGGGGGTCAAAGGGAGGAATTTCATAAAAGCAGGGACGATCCGTTTTGCTGATATAAAAATAAAAGTCCAGCAAAGATGAATGGATATGATTTATGAGCATAAAGACAATTGTAACAAGTCACTTAAATTTAAAAAGGGGATGTGATCTTCACAAAGGTACACAGTGATCTTTGAATGTGCCCAGCTCACATACACGAAGCAGGAGAGACAGGCCAGCTGTGGTCCAGATGCTGTGTGGGGCAGAGAGGACACCTCTGCTGCACGGCTGCACTGTGACTGTCAGTGAAACGACGAAAGGCAGGAGCTGGAAGTGGAGAGTTTGTGAAAGTGAAGAGGTCTGAAGTGAAGGACAAAGGAAAGTCATTATTTTTCGGAGCAGGAGGGTGATGGAAAACTGACATGTCTTTGTGATGGTTACAGCTTGGGCTGTTCTTAGGTGGTCCTCGTTAGAGTGCCTCCCTCCTGTCACAGGTGACTTGTGGCAGTCAGGGAACAAAGAGAGCGTGGCTTAGCAAGCCTGTTTGTTCATCAGGTAAGTGACCAGGAGACACACAAAGTAAATTATAAGCAGGTTACAAGGTCATCGCAGTGCTGGACCTGGGCTCTGTGGGAGGGGAAGACACAACCAAGGCCAGAAGACCCATGAAGGGACAATTCAGCTGGAGTTCACACATCAGTCAGATGTTTCCAGAATGAGGTACTGGAGAGAAAGTTACACTACTCTACACTGGAAGCATCTTCTCCAAGCGATGGCAAGTTCTATTGATAAGAAATCTTTTCATGAGGTCAAGTGTGCATTGTGGGATGCATGCCCGCTAAGGGTTCCTCAGTGTTTGGGCCGCCCACCGATTCATCAAAATTAGCCATCAGTGGTCACAAACTTGTTCTATAGTAAGTGACTGTCAAGAATTATGTTTAAACCGATTTGAGAAATCCAAAAAGCAGAGTAGGAGATGCAGGGTGGGAGGATTGTACTCAGCTCCATCCAGACACCCTTGTGAAAAGACCCTGGAGGACAGGCATTGGCTTGGTCAATCTAAAATATCTCCTGATTGCAAACTTCCTGTGGTGTCTACACTCACTGAGTTCAAAAGAACCCTGGAAATTCTGAACAGATCCTGACAATGAAAAAGTATAAAAGACAAGGAAAATGACACCTGGCACAGGCGAAAACACTGATGGCACTTGCATAAAAGCATGTGCAGTGTTTTCCAGGGACTCACTAAGGAACAAGGTCATGTTTCCAAGATCTCTGTGTGTGGCCACCTGTGAAAATAATGATGGCTGGGTAAGAAAAAGGAAGTGAACAATAAATGTTGGGTTACTAGCAAGCCATTATTGCAAAGATGTCTGGTATATTAGGATATTTGGTACAAGAGTAATAGAATATAATGACTGTATATAATAACACAGCTACAAAAGGTAGGTTTGGTTTCAAAAATAGCAGCTCTAGGATTAATTGGCTAGTGTATATGCATTCTTTTTCACATTCTCCTTTTGTTTGATTTTATGAGAATAAGGAGAGACACTGGAGGAATACGAGACAAACCAATACTTCTCCAAAGCTACTTTAACTCATTTTCTATTTTGTAAATCCTTTTTCAAAAGAAAAGGTTAAAAAGACCTTTAGAAAATAAGGTTTTCATGTAGAATTTAAAATATCTGCCCGAACAATTTATCAATTAGAATAGGAATAAAATATATCATTGACTACCATGACATTCCCTGAAAATGCCACTGATACTGGAATCTATGCGTGTTTTTGAAATGGAAAGTTTATTTAAATATCCCAGGGTGGAGAGCAAATGAAAGTCTACCACTCTCCCTGGTTCTAAGGATGCAAAATGAGATTAGTGAAATATTAGAGAGGAGAGTTTCTGCAGGCTTGTTTGAGGAAATGCTATGTATATATCAAAGGAATTTGCCTTTACCAGTGGGATGCATTCCATGCTTTTCTTTTTCTTTTTTTACATAAAGTGAATTGTCTTAGATCTTAAACTAGTGAATACAGAATGTTTGAAATATCTGAAAGTGAGTCAGTATTATACTACCCTGTGGGCAAAGAGCTTGTCTGTATTCACAACAGACTCATATGTACATCATTACTCCTCTCCCTGCAAATTATGAAAGTCCTCACCCAACCCTAAGTGGATTCTATTTCTTATTTATCTCAAAAACTCCTGAATAAAATTGTTGGTTTTCTAAGATGTCCACATCAAACATTCCTATTGTTCTCCTTGAAAAGTGGACAATATCAAAAGAAAAATTAAACATATAGGCATCTAAACTTCACATCTACTACTGAAAAGCAATGCAGAGCAAGTGGCTGGTGGAGGCAGTGAAGGGCTTGTTTCTGGCACCACAGTTGAACTCCTTTCTTTACCACTAGCAGCGTGGAGCCCTGTCTCAGAGAAAGCTAATCTTTGTGCACGGCCAGAGTACTGAGGGGAGAAAAACTGTGTGGACACAAAGAGCCAGGAGGCAGGATGTAGGAGACAGTCCTGTCCTTCCCTGTCCCCCACCACTAAGAGCTAATAAAGGATGGGGGTTCCATGGGCTTGATGATTTGTCCATGACTCCTAGAAAAGATAGCATCATGACTTGATTCAAGTGCAAATTCTCAGGGCTCCCTACACCTATGGGATCAACGTTTCTAGGCTCAGGGAGGAACAACCATGGTGAATTGCAGATCAGTCATGTGACTGTTACAAGCCAGTGACTTAGGACAAGGGCAAACCAAGAAAAGGACTTAGTAACCTTCAGAACAGGTCCAACCTAGCCAGGAGGACATGGGTAAAAGTGGCTGTATTTTATGATTACTGTTCATTGGGAAAGCCACTCAGTTCGTTCTTCATTTGGGCTGAGGGGCATGGTCTAGGGCACAGAGGCTTGTCACCTATCTACAGTGGGCAAGAAGTACAGCCAATTTCAGTGAATCTTACCTCAGTTTCTATCCAGTTCCTTCCACAAGTCCCACAAAATGCCAGGAAACCAGACAGCTTGTTGGCAACCTCTCTTCTTTCCCTCTCTGCCTCCTTCCTTCTCTAACCCCTCTCCTCTTGCTCATTGCCCCTCCAACTTTGGAGTCCATCTATCTTTTTAGTAAATCATCTTTCACGTGTTCACCACTTGTCCAGATGTCTTGACTCCTGATGGGCATGGGACAGTGACCTCCAAGCCCCCAACTTCCTGGGTGGCATCCTAGCCACAGCAGCTAAGCCCATATGGACCAGGAAGGAACTCATAGCCTCAGAACCCCACATCATTGTCCTCATGCTCAACCATGTCTGGATACAGTGTGGTCTCCTGACCTCAGGACGCTCAGCTTGTGAAATGCTAATGTGTGGAAACAAACCACAATTGCCCAGGAGACAAGAGGTTGTTTCTGAGCCAAATATGAGTAACTCTGACCATCCGATTCCCCGAATGATGAGCTCTGGTGTGAGACTGGTTATATGCCTTATAGTCACAGAAGAAAAGAAAGTCATACTTCAATGAATGAGTAAATATATTAGTGAGGATACCAGGCAAGTAGACAGTGAGTAGGCGTCAGTGGATATGACATTCTTACTTTGGGTTTGGTAGAGGCTAGAGACCCACTAAGTTCAAGGATACTACAAAGATTTTTTCCTTACTCGTCATGAGGATGTTAGAACACATTCAGATGTTAGCAGCAGACAGATGTTGAAAGGGACTAAGGAGAGCCCAAGGTCAAGGTCATTTTTATTCTCTTCCTGCACATTCGATCTCTGTACAATCAGTGTTCTAGCCTGCCAGGGCCAGGATCTTCAATATACTTGTGACTTCTTTACAGAACTTGAGTTCACAGTAAGGAGAGAGCAGTGCCTGAAGTGTAATGTGTGAATTTTGTAATTATTAACTTTCTGAAGAGAAATGAAACTTAGGCTAAAAGTTCTAAAGAAATTATTCCGAGGTAATTAATATCTGAAATTAAATCTTTATGCCCTTGTAAGTTTCAGTCTAAAGAAAGACCAAAAGATTAAAGTGTTAATAATTCCCTAATTTCTCATTTTCTTCCCATTCATTGTGAGATGTCTTAGAAAGTCAAAGCTGGGGAATGACGGATACATCTACATATAGTCTGTGATCTTTCTTGGCTTTAAGAAAATCATCTTTGCTTTTGGATTATAGCATCTTTCTTCCTTAATTATTTCAATATAGAGTGCCTTCTGTTGGATTGCATGACATTTATTTTATTTTATAATTTTTTGTTCATTCAGTGTCTGGCTGTGTGCCCCAGCCTGCCCTGGAGTTCATGATCCTTCTGCTTCAGCTTCTTCAAGGTCACTGCAGAACCTTTAGAATGTCATTACCTTCATTATGGACTTTGGTCATATCAACCAGACTTTGTGCTTGACTTAGCCAGGTGCACCTCTAAACTACACTTGAGAAGTGAAACATTGTCAAACCTTCTCAAAAACATTTTCACATTCCATGTGTAATGTAAAAAACACACAAACAAACAAAAAAAAATCACCCAAAACTTTCAAACATCGTATTTTCTCCCCTACTATTGTTTCAAATATTATTGTCAAATACTTCTATATGTTTTTGTTTTGCTTTACATATCAAAAATCTTTAGGAATGTTTTTGTTTAATATATCACTAAATCAAGACCTCTACATGTATCATATGTATTCTTCATTCCTTCATGTAAATCTGTATTTCGGAATTTTCATTTACTCAAGCTACTGTACTTTGATGATTTGAAGTTCAGGTCTGTCTTCCTTGTATAGTTGTTCCGCTGGGGGACTGAGCAAGTCAAGGGCCATGTTTGGGAAAGGAGAGAAAATCTGTGTAGCGTGCATCTAGAATGACAACATTCACAGACTTTATAACGTTTAAGACAGTCATGGTATCTCTTGGGACAGGGTATTTTGGATCCAGTCCTATAATGGAATTCCCTGTCCTTTTGAAACTAGCTCACGGGTGTCTGAGCAGGGCTGCACATTATTCAAGAGGACATACATTCTTTAGCTGATTTTAAATCCAAAATTTGGGATTAATGTTAAAGACTGTGTCCTGTGACACCATCACAAACTATTCCTCACTGACAGGTTCATGTCGAATTACTTCAAGTTTTCAAGGTTCTAGACCTTGAGTTGTGTTGATTTTATTTCATTTTCTGTTTTCCCTCTGTGGATAATACTCAGTTTTTCTTATCTATTCCACTCTTCCTTCCAACTTTTTCTGACATTTAACTATCTTCTTTATCTGTCTCTTTTCTTTGGAAAGGAAATTTGCTAGAAATGTATCTTCTTCCCTTTTATTACTGTTGCTTTCCAGGCCCGACATTGCTGAGCTCATGTATCTCTCTGTGTTGTCCTGTGGGATCTGTCTCGGTGAGAGATGGGAAGACATTACATCTGTCTGCCAAAAGCACTCACAGTTCAAGCAAATGTTTCCACCTCCTCCTTAGTGACTCGGCTAATCCCACCCGTGGGCTTTTCTTCCATTAGAACAATGTGCAACCTGTGTCCGCTCAGAATCCGTTATTCTCTTCCCCTAATTTTTTCATGTGCTTCATCTGGACGGTGTCTTCCTTTGGAGTCTTATTTCCTTAGACTTCTTGGTCATGAACCCCTAAGTATGGAGGAGAACTTCAGACAAAGCAGAAACTACCATCTCTTCGAACTGCATTTGGAAATAGAATTTATGCTGTTCCTTGTGACTCTTTCCCACCCACACACAATTTTGTACACAATTCACGTAAACTTGAAAGGAGTTTTCTTTTATTTTACTTTTTTTTTTTTTGAGGACAAATATTTTTCCTTTACTCTGGTGTTTGGCATCTGTAACTTCATATTTGTGATGTTGATGCCTTCGAAGCCTACAGCAGCTCCCGATGTCTGTGAGAATGAGCTGCACACTATGAAGAGTTTCAGGTCCTGAATTCTAGCCATCGTCTTGTCTCACATGCTGCTCTGCCCCTTATGGAAACCAAGCTCAGTGCTGCTATGTTAAGTGTTCACGGCCTTCTGGGCCTTGAAGATGAACACCTGTGGGCTGGAGAGATGGCTTTTAAAGCCTAACAACCCAGTTTTGATTCCCCAGTGCCCATGTAAAGCCAGATGCACAAAGAGGCACATGCATCTGGAGTTCGTTTGCAGCAGCTGGAGGCCCTGGTGTGCCCATTCTCTGTCTTCCTCTCTTCTCTCTCTGCTTGCAAATAAATAAAACTATAAAATTAAAAAGAGATAAACAAGTGTGTTGACTCGGGCCTTCTTTCTCCCAGATCTCGCGATGGCTCACTGCCAACCTCCTTCCTCCTGCTGATGAAACACTACGCTCTCATTGGAGCCTATCAGAGCTACACATTGAGGATCACAGCTTTGCCTCATCCTAGCTCCATACCCTATGGTCCTCTCAACCTCCTCTGTGCACCCAACGTGTGCCATACCCTTCTTGCATTCAGCACACAGTTAAACAGTTTTTTCTTCTTATTTTACTACTGAGGATACATTCTAATCTATTACTTAAAAAGCCAAAGTGTTGATAATCTTGTAGCTTTTCTACATACCTAACATTATACAAATAACAGCATATTAGATTTAACTAAGGCAGAAAATGACTTATCTAATTACACATTATTTGTCAGATATTCTCTGTCTCTTTATTGTTTTAAAATTCCTAAAATAGTTTATTGCATGTAAACTCCACAAGTGTCTAAGTATAGATCAATGGATGCTTCGCCTGCATTTAGGGTTTTGACACCTTTGCACACCCACTTTCTTCTGCTCCTTGTGATTTCTAGGTCTCTTCGGTTGTCTTCCCACCTATGGACAATATCATACTGGATAACTAAAACATATCCCTGATTTCAGATAGCTCCTTCCTTAAAATAACTAATTCTTAGAGCATATATGTAAACCAGGCAGGGTGAGGAAGTGGTTCAATATCTTAAATTCCTTTTTTCATCCGTGCTTGTTTCATCCTTGAAGCTATGCTCTCAGTCAACTCTTGCTCTATTATCCTTTATTTGTCTGAATGCTTCACTAGTTGATGTCTTGAGCAAGCCAAATTCTAACAGACAATGGAAGAATGAACATTCACTGCTGTGTTAGCTTTCAAGTTGTCAGTGTTTTTGTTAAGGACTTTATCAAACCCTTGAACTTCTTTCTTTATGACAAGACACTGCTTTTTAAATTACATCTTTATTATCCATAATTAGATACACTGCATGAGCAAATAATGTGTTGGTATCTCAAATTCCCCGATTTCCCACCTCCCTGTCCCCAATCAACTGGGTATCTTCCTCTCTGGGCAAACTGCCTCAGTCCATGGGGTAGGGGGTTATGGATAGTCTAGTAGTCAACCTGGTTCCACCCCTCCTTTGTATGCTGTTACTGAGGGGGGCCATGTCTCTGGATATTCTCCCCCACCATAGCTCTTACAATCTTTCTGCCCCCTCTTCCTCTCAATTCCCTGAGTCATTGTGGGTGAGTATTAAGGCTGCTTTATTGTTGAGGTCTTAGGAGCCTGTGTACTTCTGCTTTAGGTTGTGTTGAAAATTGTTGGTGTTTGTCTGGCTGGTTTATCCTGTGTTGACTGATTGGCTGTGGTTATGGGTCTCTTGCTTATCCCACACTCTGCGGTGTTCCATGTGGATCCTCCACTGTAGGTCTGGGGTGGTTCATCTCTTGCTTGGATGTCAGCTATAGGCCTGTGGCTCATTGTTTAGAGTAGAATCGTGAGATACTCTTGGCCCTAAGTAACACATGGCTGGTGGCATCTTGCATAACATTCTGTGTAATTCTAGGATTTGGCATCCATCATAGTCAGCTTTCTCCTTCCTGCACAGAAAGAACCCAACCAAAAGCAGCTTATGGGAGGAATGGGTTTATTTTGGCTTACGGACTTGAGGGGAAGCTCCATCATGGCAAGGAAACCATCGGCACGAGCAGAGGGTAGACATTACCTCCACCACAGCACTGCAAACAGCAACAGAAGAGTGTGCCAAACACTGACAAGGGGAAGCTGGCTAGAACCCCCATGAGCCCGCCCCTGACAACACACCTTCAGCAAGGTTCCAAATCTGAAACTGCCACCAACTGGGGATCGAGCTTTCAGAGCACATACATTTGTGTGGGAACACCTGGACCAAACCATCACGGCACCTGAACTTCATTATGAAGATTTCCTATGGCTTTTTGCTTTATGTTTGCTCATTAGCCTGAAAAGCCTCGATGTAATGGAAATATTGAAATCACTGTAGTGCTGCCTAATAATAATTTAAAATCACTGTACTGTGCTTTGTGTTTAATAGCATTAATAGAAATTAGCTAAAGACAAAAAAGGCCATATTCTGTCTAAAGATATGGTTGAGAGACACAGCAAAGCCATGGAACTATTTTGGCTTGGGCCATGTTTGAAATACCCAACTGTACTCCTCTCCCACTCACTGTGACAGCCTGTACATTCCTAAGATATGCAGGGTTAGACATAGCTCAGCCAGCATAGACACAGCTATTCTCCAATGAAAATGTTAGCCACTGGAAACAAATCTAAATTTGCTCTTATTTATTAGGGCCCAAAGCCATGAGCTGAGGCTTCAGTGTATAGAAGTTACCCCTTGTGGGCTGGAGAGATGGCTCTGTGGTTAAGGCACTTGCCTCCAGTGCCTAAGGCCCTAGGTTCAATTCCCCAGGACCCACATAAGCCAGACCCACAAGGTGGTGGCCCTGGTTCTCTCTCTCTCTGCTTGAAAATGAATAAATAAAATATTTAAAAAAAAGAAGTTACCCCTTGTACAGATGAAAGTCCTACAAACAGTGAATCATCACTGGGCCCTCTCAGGAGCCAAAGTTCCTTCTGGTTTATTGTGTTGATTGGATTTTACCCTCTCAGCTTGTCATGATTTCCCAAAGTTTCTGTTGTTGGGTTTGGAGTACAGTTCTTTTCTTCCTGATGTTAACTCCATAATCAGTTAGGAAAAGTTCAGTAATAAGTTACATAAAGGAGAAATTGTTTCTTTCATTATGAATAAAGCTTCTTGGAGATGCCTTGAAATGTGTCGAGGGGCGGGCGCCGGTGGGCAGCGCAGACCCCAACAGACAGGGCAGGTGCATCCACAGGGACATCACACCGTCAGGTGAGGGCAAAGAACCCACGCTTTCTCATGGCAAGCAGATCCAAGGAGATGAGCAAGGGCGCTCAGCTATTCTCAGGACTCCCCAACCTGACACCCCGTTCTCTGTTCCACCTTATCAGGAAGGGCTAGCTAAGGGGGACATGGCAGTCCTCAGTCAGGGACAATCCAGTCTTTGTCCAGAGACACAATTGCTCAGGAGCTGACACTCTTACACTTGCTTGTGATTGACTTACACATAAATTTATTCAGCCAGAATTTTTTCAATGTGGCCAAGTGTCGATACTGGATTTCGCAAGGGTATTTTGATATCGCACAATTATCTTCCCAGAAAAGTACAATCTGGTTATACCCATAGATTTGAAATTATTTTGACATGATTTACTAGACTAATACACAGCACTCCACAGGAATGCTTCAGGGGTATTTCGTGAATTATTTCTGTGTTTAGAAATACCAAGAATTGTTGCAAAATAATCACGAGGTGGCCAACACTTAGAGAACAGTGTAAAGACTAATTAACGTAATGATACTTGCATAGCAAGAGAGTCAAAAGGAGGTTAATGTGATAACAACACTTACTTGATCTTAAAGATTTAGCATGAGGACTTTCTCAAGATAGCTTAATTAGATTTTAAGCACCTTTTGAAAATTTCAAGTGTGCTTGTTAATCCATATGTTCTAAAAATAAGTTTCACTTTATTTAAAGTAATAAATTTATCTGCCGTTTTTCTCTGTGTTATTTTACTGTGATTGGTAAGACACCTCAAATGTTTCATCTGATGTTGAAATTTATGAATATTTCATATTTATTTGAATTGTAGTTCAACCCAAAATTGTAAAATGGCATCTTTAAAGTTCACACTAATAGTTTTCTTTATAATTCATAGTTATGACAACATATGACTGCATGCGTATAATGAATTTTAATTCCATTAGCATACATAGAAGAATAGCATACATAATGCAATAGCACATATAGTACAATGTATCAGTAAATTTAACTTCATGCTTCTGTACCTATGTCAAATAGAATGCTTTTGAAATTAATCTAATAGTGAAACAGAACACTGTATGTAGTACTGATTCAGTTACTGACAGGCTGCCTTCTGTTGCCCTGGGCGAAATATGGGATACATTACTTCCTAATGTCATTAATGCATAAGAACTGGCCTAAATAGACCTTCCACTGTCTTTGACCTGTTACAGGACATTTTTCCAAAGAGCATCTGATATTTCCTGTCCTACATTAAAGACATCAACGAACACTGCAGCTCACAGTCATCTCTTCAAATATCCCACAGACTACATTTTTATTGAGTAATTTAATATTAACTCTACCTTCCCTTCAGGCATTTAATGTGCGTGTTGAACTGCAGTCAGACAGCCAATGACTGATGGCCTCACTTCATAAATTCTTTCTTTCTTTTATAGGTTCAACTTTATGTTTTGCAAATCACAAGACTTTATTAAGTCTTCATTTTGCTAATTATAGTAGGAGTATCTAAAATATGCTAAAGTGAATCATCAACCAAATGGCTTTTGGAAAGGTGGAAGCTGGCCACGATAGAACCATGATATTTGTGTGTCAAGTGCATTGCCCTCACAAGAGGGAACTCAGCACTCAGACCAACCTTACAATAGGTTAAGCTGTTATTGAGTGTTCTGTTGGCCTAAGCAAAGCGATCTCTCCTACCCAAGAAGGACTCTTGAAATCCCAGTTGACAAAGCCAGGAAGTACTATGTAATCTGCAAAAGGAAGCTGTCTCCAAATGTGCAAAGAATATATCCCTGGCTTTCTTAAATTTTCTGTTACTAATCAAGATAGCAACTCATGCAGATAACTAATTATAGAGAGAGGTTGGCTGAAAAATAGGCTCCTGCAACTTATTTCTGTTTCCTTTGAAAACCTCCTGAGGATTGATGGCAGTATGTTCACTGAATCTGTATTAAGGACAAGGGCTTTGGTTCTGAGAGCTGAAGGTTATGTGCAGAAGATGCTGGTCTGATGCCTAAGGATGATACTAGATGATGACGGCATGAAATGGGGAGGCAGCAGAAGTCAGGATGGATGGGGACTTGGCAATTCTGCTGTTTGTTAATAAAGGGGCGCAAGAAACCCTCATGCACGACTCTGGCTTCTGGCTCCACATTAACCACAAACATAAATCAGCTAAAGGTAGATATCCACTGGGAAAATCAAATGTTCCTTTGACCCTACCCCTCTCTGGGGACATAAGAGTATTGTTGGCAAAACACAATGTGACTATTACCTGATCACATACAGGATCAAGGTTGCTGTCAGCTTTCTAGTTGCTGCGCAGAAAGAACCCAAGCAATAGTGGCTTGTGGAGGAATGGGTTTATTGGGCTTACGAACTTGAGGGGGGACTCCATCCTGGCAGGGAAAACGATGGCATGAGCAGAGGGCTAGACATCACCTCCGCCACAGCACTGCAAACAGCGGCAGGAAGGTGTGCCAAATACTGGCAAGGGGAAGCTGGCTTATAACCCCATAAGCCTGCAGCCAACAACACAGCTCCAGCGAGGTTGTAAAACCCAAACTGCCATCAGTTGGGGATTGATCAGTCAGAACACATTCATTTGTTTGTGGGGGACACTTGGATCAAATCATGACAATCAACAATGGAAAATACAGCGTGAGAACACTTAAGACAAAAACCTGAAATCCCCAACGCTGTGAAGGAATGTTCCACACATGACCTCTCGTGACCCAGTAGCAGCCGAAAATCAGTCACACCAAAAAATTTTGTGTAACTGACTTTCGGCTATATGATGTGTATAGTTAACATAAGAGTATTCCATTATTATTTGGGTCCCATCTTCAAAAGATTTAATTATATATCTGCAGATCACCCAACATGAAAAAATAAAATCTGAAATCAGAAAAACTGATCCCAGGATTTGTATAAGGGATATTTAACCTGTGTATCATTCGTGACTATCAATAATTTTCTATCACTCTTAATAGATTATTTATGCTATTAAAGGGCTTTGTCCAACTCACTTGTTGATTTAAGATTACTGGTTGTTTTACATAAAATTAGCCTGTAGTCCTGGCCCTCAGGAGTGTGAGTCCAGAGGAGGATGTGCTTGTGGTTAACTTGGGTTATATAGAAATCCTGTCTCGAATTTAAAAATAATAATAACAATAAACAAGCAAAATATACTCCAATAGTTATAATAAAGACTACAATGTTTAACATCTATGTAAGAATTACTTAGTAATAATAGCTAAAATAATAATGATAACAAAACATATTTTAGTAAAGAAAAAATATCTTTTAAGTTTTGAGTACTATTATTATTACTGTTCTTTTGAGACAAGGACTGGCTGTGTAGCTCTGGCTGGTCTGGAAATTTCTATGTGGAACCAGCTGAGCTGAACTTACAAAGCTCCACCCAGATCTGGCTTTCAGTTGCTGACAGCATAGGCGTGCGCCTCCATGCCTGACTCAAGTAGTGTGTTTGAGAGTAAATATTCAAAGTAATACATAACTTTGTCAAGGCAAGAATAAACTGCTCGTTGAAAGTCTTAGGAAGATAAATGGCATATGTTAAATTTGTTATATTTCTTACTTAAGTAAGTTCTATTATTTATCAGCTGATATATTTTAGTAAATATTCTGCTATTTTTAGTAAAAAAAAATGTAAATATTAGTGCCATCTATTGAAAATACTGAAAACTGCAGTTTCTTCTTGAGTAAGGAACATTAACAGTTATATTGACAGAATGTCTTCCAAAGCTAAATATTGCTACTGTTTTGGTTATAATTTTAAGCCCTTATTAGGTTAGGTTAAATATTGCACTGTGTCAGAAATAATGTGCTTTTATCTCTGTGTATGTAGATATAGATATATAGATATAAATAGATGTAGATGTAGATATAGATGATAGATATAGATATAGATGATATAGATATAGATGATATAGATATAGATATAGATATATAGGTATAGATAGAGATGATATAGATATAGTTATAGATAGATACAGATGATATAGATATAGATATAAATATAGATTTGTGTATGTATATATGTATATATGATGAATAGTGGGGTATTTCTGATCATAAATATTATTCTTTAGATGGAAGCTGCTTATTATTAATTTTCATAATATTAATTCAATGACAAATGTAATCACTTTGAAGATCTTTGGCTAAGCATTAAGCTATATGTAATCTGTGTGGTGAGTATGGTCAGGGTCTCACTTTGCTCCAGTCGGTGTTCAAATGCTGGGAATATAAGCACATTCAGATTTTCTTTTTGGCAGACTAACTATAGAGATTGTCAGGGTGTTAACTTGATTACATATAATGGACTATTATTTAGAAAAATCACAAATTACCTGGCACTTCCACATGATGTATATCAAAGTCTTTTTCCAAAACTATACATTGTACCTTTAACACTTCCAAATTTACTATGATAAACCTGGCAAGAACAATTTCTGGCCATTTATTTTAGGAGACATTGAACAACTTAAAGGAGCAGAGTTTTTAATTTTAATTAAATCAAGGGACACAAAGAGGAAAATCAGATGTGAGTATTATTAGCCAATGGTTCCTGGATTGATCTGGTGTCGCTGAGAGCGTTAGCAGGTGGGATGGAGGAAGAACCATGACTGAAAGACACAGAACTAAGTACAGAACAACACAACCTTATCGAGAAGGGATGCAATGGGGCTGCAGTGTAATCAGGGCAACTTAGAGATACTGTGTGACTTGTCGTTAATCTCTCACTCACTCTTTAGAGCTCTAATTAATGGATTCCTAACTTCAGTTTCAGATCTATCATAGCCTATGCCACGTGCCAAGAATCCAGTGGCAAATACATGAAAATTATATTTTGTGAGGAAGGCTGGCATTCTTCCTGCAAACCCAGCCTTCCATGCATTGAACACAACCTGCCTTTTCAAAAAAAATAATAATAATACTGCCATCAGTTAGATATCATTCTAAATACCAGACCTACAATGAACAAAAGTGGGAACGGAACTTGGATTTTTGAAAACCGTGAGAGGCAATTCTTTAAATGGAAGAATACTTGAAATGAGCGAGTGAAATGTGAAAAGACTCAGTTTTGAGACCAAGGAGCAATTCGAAATGAAGACGAGGAGGAAATTAGGGTTTTATCAGGGAAAGAGTGTTAGCAAGGTTGATTCAACCAGAGAATTCACACAGACTTGGCAGCAGGAGAGAAGCAGAGACCAGCAACAGGGTGCTGGGGCTGGATAGTAGAGAGAGCAGGCTGGGATAAAATAAAATCCTAGAGTTGTCTCAGTGCAGAGAAAGCTCTGATGCAATCCAGTTCCCTTTCCCATGATTAAAGAAAGAAAATCATGGCAGGGGATTGGGGTAACAAACTAGACATACAAACAAATTCTCTCAAACAGAACAGAAAAGTAACAGAAGATCTAGAGTGAAAGACCGAAAGACTTCCCCCTGCTACCATGAAGCTTCTAGATGTCTGCTCTTGCCAGTTTGTCTGCACATTTTACCTGAGGAAGCTAGAGGTGATGCTCAGATAGGAAAGGACAAAGGAAGTTTTAGTTATCTGCAGAGGACCTGTCATGCATGGCATGAAAATATTAAAACATCCATGGACTGAAATTATTGCAGCCCACAAGCAAGCCTAGAATACATCATCTGTATGCACAATATGAATGTTTAATGACTCAAGACAGAGCTAGAGAACTCACACATCCTGATTTCAAAATTCACTCCTAAGTTACAGGCATCAGAATGGTATGGCACTGGCCTGAGACAGATCCATGAGCCAAAGGAGAGAATAAAGAGCTGAGAAACAAACCTTTATGTAATGTCCCAGTGTTTTCCTAGGGATACCAAGAGCCAAGCAGAACAGTCATCTTTGTTTCACAAATAGGCCCAGAAAATCCAAATGGCTAAACACAGAAAAATAAACTTGAGACATTGCCTAGCATTACAGACAAAAATTAGCTCCGATGGAATCTGACACTTTAATGTAAGACCTAAAGCAATGCCACTGAAACCCAGGGAAAGCCTCCCAGGCTCTGAATGTGGTGCTGATGTCTGGGCTGTGACAGGAGAGGCTAGACAAGGGAAAACAGAAAAGGGAGACTGAAAATTATAAATTGATGTGAATTTTAAAATACCGTCAGCCTCCAGACAAGACAGCCCCACATAATGGGGAAGAGTTTTCACAAGTCATATGCCGTCTTCCCTCTTTCCCCAAGACACGACAGCCAGGAGTTCAAAGCACTATGCATGAAAAGTGAGTTGAGGTTGTACTGAACCCAACAGACTCATTCTGTGATTTCTCCCTACACACTATAACTGCTTCTTACTTTATATTAGATACGGACATAATCTCAAGAAGATCTAATGTATGGGAAAGGATGAATACAGTTTATGTGCATATGACGTGCCATTTTATGTAAGTGGATGGATATGGATGAATTCTGATATCTACCTAAACTCATAAACTAATTAACACGAACACTAAAAGAAGACCATCAGATAAGGGTCTAATTAAGTGTCTTGTGCTCTACTGACTGAGCTGCCGGGCTCTCCTAAATCAAGACTGTCTAGAACTTTCATGGTTGGAATGAAGTGTCCTCCATTGGCTCATGTGTAATGAATTCTCGGTGGAGTCTGAGGAGTGGAGCCTTGTTGAGGAGGTGTGTCAATGGGAGTGGTCCTTGAGGTCTGTTAGCCCAGACCGGCTGCCTCATCCCTGCTGGCATGTGATGATGGGAGCCAGCTTCCTTCTCCTGCCATGCTTTCTCTGTCACAATGAAGCTTCCTCTCCAGACCATTAGCCGAAATAAACCTTTTCCTTCCATCTGCTGTTTTATGTTCCCTTGGGTGCTTTGTCCCAATAATAGAAGGTAACTACTACAGAGCTCAACAATAAAACCTTGAGCTCATTCATAAGAACTTAACCTAGTTGCAGAGTAGGAAACAGACTTCAGTTGTCATTAATACAAAGAAGATAAGCACGTGAGGACATGCTCAATGCCACTGACTATAACAGATGCAAACCAAAACTACAAGGAGACACTGCCTCCCATTCTCTGGGGTGGGTGTCGTCAAAAGGAAAGAAGAAAGCAGGTTTCCTCCAGGATGTGGAGAGAGTGGAATCCTTGTTCCCTGGTAGAGGCCGTGTGATTTAAAATCCCTGGGCAACAAACAGTTTGGTGGTTCCCAAGAAAATTAGAAACAAACACCAAGTGATCCAGACATGTTATTTCTGGGTATTCACACAGTCCTAAGAATTCTAAAAAGGATCCCCAGGAAATATGTGCGCATACATATTCATAGCAGTGTTATTTACAACAGCAGACAGGAAATCATCCCAAGTGTCTATTGACAGATAAGTAAGCCAATGTTGTCTAGTCACATGATGAAATCTTCCTCAGCCTGAATGGGAAGTACAATCTAAGTCTGTATGGATACAGAGGACATTGCACTAAGGGGAAAAAAAGCCAGTCACAAACCACAAATACTGTATAGATCCCCTTAAAGGAGGAACTTAGAGTAATCATCAAAGGGCCCTACAGTGGAATGGTGGTGTCCTGGGGGGGGATGGGGGAGGAGATAGTGGAAACAATTTTGTAAGGAGCATGGATTTCAGTTCTACCAGAGGAAAGAGTGATGGATAAAGATAGTTGTGATGGTTATGCAACTGTATGGATGCATTTGTTGCTTTTAAAATTGTTAACATAGTAAATATTATGTGAATTTTACAATGATAAATACTAGAAAAAATGAATCACACTTTTACACACTAGCAATAATAACTATCAAAAATTGAGAAGATATTAGGTCTCTGTTTGCCTTCCATTCTGATGGTGGTCTATTGAATATGGTGTGTTTGTCTGTTCAGAAGCTTTTTAGCTTCATGAGATCCCATTGGTTGAGTGATTGTTGCATTTCCTGGGATACTGGAGGTTTATTCAGGAAGTTTTCCCCTGCTATTTGATGGAAAGTTCCTCCTTTTTTTATTCTAGGGTTTTCAGAGTTCCAGGTCTTAGGTTGAGGTCTTTAATTCATTTAGAGTTGAGTTTTGTGCACAGTAAGAGGAGTGGATCTAGTTTCATTTTCTTTTTTCGAGGTAGGGTCTCGCTCTAGCCCAGGCTAATCTGGAATTTTCTATGTAGTCTCAGGGTGGCCTTGAACGGCAATTCTCCTACCTCTGCCTTTCAAGTGCTGGGATTAAAGGCAAAGGCGTGTGCCACCACGCCCGGCTTTAGTTTCATTTTTTTACATGTGTTTATCCAATTAGTCCAGCACCATTTGTTGAAGATGCTGTATTTTCACCAGTTGGCATTGTTGGCACTTTTGTTGAATATGAAGTATCTATAGTTGCTTGAGCTTAGGGCAGGGTCTTCAGTTCTGTTCCATTGGTCTGTCTGTTGGTTTTTATGCAAGTACCATGCTGCTTTTATTACTATAGCTTTATAGTATATCTTTAGGTCGGTTAGGTGATACCTCCTGAGGAGCTTCTGTTACTCAGGATAGTTTTGGATATCCGAGGCCTTTTCCCCCTCCAAATAAATTTGGAGATTATTTTTTCTATTTCTGCAAAGAATGAAGCTCATATTTTTATTGGAAATTCACTGAATCTGTATATAGCTTTTGGAAGTATTGCCATTTTCACAATATTATTTCTACTGATCCAGGAGCATGGGAGATCTTTCAGTCTTCCTTCTTAAGCATTTTTATGTTTTCATTATACAAGCCTTTAACATCCTTGCTTAGTGTTATCCCAAGGTATTTGATTTATTTTGAGGCTAGTGAAAACAGGACTCTTGCTGATTTCTTTTTCTGCATGCCTGTCATTTGGATACAAGCAGGTTTTGTGTGTGTGTGTGTGTGTGTGTGTGTGTGTGTGTGTGTGTGTGTTAATTTTGTATCCTGTCACTTTGCTGAAAGAGTTTATGAACTTTATTAATTTAATGGTACTAAACTTCAGGTTTGTTATGTATATGATCATGTCATCCGCAAAAAGGGATAGTTTCATTTCTTCCTGCCAAATTTCTATCCCTTTTATGTTTTTCTCCTGTCTTATTGCTTTGCCTAGGACTTCAAGCACTATGTTGAAGAGCAGTTGTGAGAGTGGACATCCCTGTCTTGTTCCTGATTTTAGTGGGAACTCTTTACCCATTGAGTATGATTTGCACTTTAGGAGTTTTGTATGTGGCCTTTATTATGTTGAGGTATAAGTCCTCTATTCCAAATCTCTCAATTGTTTTGATCATGAAGTGATGTTGAATTTTGTCAAAGGCCTTCTCTGCATCAATTGAAATGACCATGCGATTCTTGTGTTTGAGTTTATTAATGCTTATTAATGTGGTGGATCACATTAATCGTTTTCCATATGTTGAACCAACCCTGCACCCCTTGGATGAAGCCTACCTGGTTGGGGTGGATAATATTTTTGGTAAGTTGTTGGATTGGTTTGCAAGGATTTTCGTTCAGAATTTTTGCATCTATGTTCATCAGGGATATAGGTCTATAGTTTTCCTTTCTTGATATATCTTTGTCTGGTTTTGGTATTAGGGTAATGGTAGCTTCATAGAAGGCATTTGGGAGCATTCTCTTCTCCAGTTTCCCAAAAGAACTTCAGAAGGAGTGGTTTCAGTTCTGTGATGAAGGTTTGGTAGAATTTGGCTGAGAATCCATTAGGTCTTAGACTTTTCTTTTGGGGAGGTTTTTGATTGCATTTCCAATCTTGGTGGATGTGATGGATTTATTTAGGAGCTTTATCTGTTATGGGTTTAGTTTTGGTAGGTGGTAGGTGTCCAGGAATTCATCCATTTCTTACAGGCTCTCCAATTTTGTGGAATAGAGGTTTTGGAAGTATTTCTTGATGATTCTTCCAATTTCATTGGTGTCTGTTGTGATCTCTCTCTTTTTGTTTCTGATTTTGTTGATTTGGGACTTCTCTTTTTTCCATTTGGTTAGATTGGCCAAGGGATTGCCAATTTTATTTTTTTCAAAGACCCAGCTCTTTGTTTCTAAATTTTTAAAATCATTTTCTTAGTTTCAAATTCATTGACCTCTGCTCTGATCTTAATTTTTTCTTTTTGTCTTGAGCTCCTAGGGTTGGATTTTTCTAAATTTCTAAAGCTTTTAGGTGGGCAGTTAGGTTACAATTTGAGATCTCTCTGTGTTTGTTATGAAAGAACCTAGTGCTATAAATTTTCCCCCCAGGACTGCCTCCATTGTGTCCCATATGTTTTGGCATGTTGTATTTTTGCTATCATTTAGATCAAGAAAAATTTCAATTTCTTTTGTAATTTCTTGACCTACCCATTCATTGCTTAGCAGCATGTTGTACAGTCTCCAATAGTAGGTGTATTTTCTGTTTTTTTCTCCCATTGTTTATTTCCAGCTTTAGTGCATTGTGGTCCAAAATGATGCCGAGGGCTATATCAATTTTCTTGAATTTATTGAGGCACGTTTTATGGCCTAATATGTAATCTATTTTGGAGAATGTTCTGTGGGCTGCTGAGAGGAATTTATGTTTAGTGGGGCTGGTATGGAATGTTCTATAGATGTCTATTAGGTCTAGTTGATCTATGCTGTTGTTGATCTCTATTATTTCCCTGCTGATCCTCTGATGATCTGTTTAGATATGACAGTGCTCTATTAAAGTCTCCAACTATGATGCAATTGGAGTTTATTATTTTTTTGTTTTCTAGTAAGTTTTGCTTTATGAAATGTGGTGCACCTGTATTTGGTGCATACATATTTATGATAGTGATATCCTCTCAGAGGCCTAATATATAAAAAATACAAAGAATTAAAAATATTAAATATTAAATAATAATAATTAAATAATGTTTAATAATAAAATTAAATAAATGAATAATTATATAATAATAATGAGCCCTCTCACAAAATGGGGTATTAATCACAATAGGTAATTCACAGAGGAGGAAAAACAAATGTCTAATTCTCATTTAAGAAAGTGTTCAACATCCTTAATCATGAGGGAAATGCAAATGAAAACTATAATGAGATTCCACCCTATTCCAATCAGAATGGCTATCATTAAAAAATCCAACAACAATAGATGCTGGCCAGGATGTGGGGGGGAGGACAGGAACACTCATTCACTGCTGGTGGGACTACAAACTTGTATAACCATTATGGAAAGTGTGGAGACTCCTGAATAGAATGGATATAGAGCTACCAATGGACCCAGCTATCCCTCTACTGGGCATCTACCCTCAAGATTTCATGCCTCAGCACAGAGACATTAGCACAACCATGTTTATAGCAGCTCAATTCATAATAGCCAGGAATTGGAATCAACCCAAATGCCCACCACTGGAAGAATGGATAACAGTGTTCTGGTACATTTACACTTGGAAATCTACTCAGCTGAAAGGAAAATGACATAATGAAATTTAAAGAAAAGTGGACAAACTTGGATCAGATCATGCTTAGTGAACTCACACAAGAACAGAGAGACAAATTCCACATATTCTCCATCATATGTGGTTCCTAACAAGGGTAAGCTTAAACTCTATGCAAACCTGACAGATGAAATGAGAGATTGTAAAAGGGGATGGCAGGAATTTGGCGGGGGAATAAGAGTGTGGGGGACATTTACAATATGATAAACCAATAATGAATTAAGGCCATAAAATCCTTACTTACACACAGTTAGCTCCTGAGATGCTGTGGGCATTTCCTGGTAAGAGGGGCCATGAATGGAATGGAGGAAGCCTAACTCCAAGAAAAATTGCTTAGGTCTGCAACTCCCTGTCCCAGTCACTGGTTACTTTCCACACTGAGCTGTTGATTATAAGGACCCATGAGGTCCCCCCCAAACAAGACAGGCTTTTGTCAAAGTTCTTGAATACCCACCCCAGGTCTCAGGCCAAAGGTAAGACCCTATTGCTGAAGAAACCACAGAGTGTCATCACACAACACTGAGAGACCCTGCTAGATCCAGAAGAATAACCAGCTTTCAGATGGTAGCATGTGTAGTGCTGGAAGGTGTTATGTGAGCTGCCAAGAGAAATTGGACAATGATATTTGGAGAAAGCAGAGACCACTGATATGCAATACAGACTGATGTCATGAGAATGCTGAACACATTGCTGTATGGAAGATTCCAGAAAGTCAAGAAGTGCACATCTGTGTATTAGTGGTGCTAAACCTAAGAGGGTAATCAACTCAGGTTTAAAGATTGGCTAAGAGATCTGATCAGTGGCAAGGACCCTTAAGTGGAACTAGGATCCATGGCAAAATGTTATGGGGACCAAGAACCAGGGCTCCAAGGGGGAAATTCCCACTACTAGAGAGCTACAGAGAATCTTGCCAAATTAGCAATGTTTGTCTCATTTAACCTATACTGACCTCACTCTCTGATGGAGATTCTGTTTTTATTCTTCAGAAGGCATCGAGAGCCATGGACAACCCAATTCCAATAACAAATCATGGGATGACGGCTGACATCCTGGCAGGAGATGAACCACCCCTAGCCTATCACACAGGGCCCAAATGAAATCCATGAGAAACTAATGAGAGAAACAAAAGACCTATCACCTCAGCAAGTCAGATAACCCATGAAAAGTCAGTGGAGACAGACACCAATGAAAACCAACACAATCCAAAGCAGATGACAGTTAATATCTCAACAATAAATCAGACTTAAAACTCACCCACCATGACTCAGGGAACCGAGTGGAAGAGGGGGCAGAAAGAATGTAAGAGCCATGGTGGGGAGAATATTCAGAGACATTGACTCCCTCAGCAACAACACACTAAGGGGGGGGGGAAACTGCATATCTCATATTTATTCATAACCCTCTACTCCATGGACTGATCCAGTATGCTCGCCAAGGAGGGTCCCCAGTTGGATGGGGACAGAGAGGAGGGAAATGGGGGTATCATCACAGGATTTATCCATTCAATGTATCTAATTATTGAGAAGATATTTTTTAAAATGAGAAGAACATTTCACTTATTGTAATTCCAAAAAAGCATTTAAGAGAACGTTTAATCAAATAAGTAGAACTCTTATATTATAAACTATAAACATCAACAAAATAAATTTAATGAACTTTCAACAAATGGAAAGCCCTCCTGTGCTTATGAAATACAATACTTAATGTTGTCAAAATGACCATACCATCCAAACTGCTGTTGTCACTGCAATTGCCATGAACATACCAGAGGTCCTTTTGTCTATGTGGTCATTCAAGGGGTCCAGGATGGCTTCAACAATCTGGAAAATGAGAACAAAGTCGGAGACCTCACACATCACAGCTTCAAAACCAGCTGGGAATACAGCAGCCCAGCAGAGTGATTATTGAAATAGGAAAGACCCGAGAGCAGTCGAGCAGAATTAAGAGAACTGGAGTGGAAAATGGATGTACTGCGGAAGAGAACAGAGAGGGCTTCAAACTCCTGAGCATGAGTTTGACCCCATGAGACTGGGTGAGCAGGTATGGCAAGCTTGCATGCCTGCAGCCTTCCTAAAGGTAGCATTTTTGTCCCAGACGAAGGCTGAGCCATTGCAGGTCAGCCTGTGCCCCATACCACCTCAACGAGCCTCAGAGAAGCAAACACTTGCGTGTGCTCCAAAATCATTCTGTGACCATGTCTAGTACTCAGAACTCACCTTCGCTTCACAACTGCTGTCAAAACTCTGGACACAATTAAAAAGGGAGCATTCACTAGACACAGGGAAGGAAATGAATTTTAGCCAGGTTGAGACATTACAGTCACTTTCTTATTTTTCTACATGAAATAAAACACATATTGTATCCTCTTTTCTTTGTGTTTTTTTCCCTTTTCCTTTGTTCTATTTTTGAGCTATAATTTCTAACCTGAAATCCTGCCTTGATGATTGTGGCAGTTATTTTATTTAATTTTCACATATTGTACTACCTCATCACTAACTAATTCCGTGCCATTTCCCCAGCTCCAGATGCATTCTTGAACAGATTCAGTCACAGGGCCTCCGTCTCCCACGCTGTAGCCCCCAGCAGACACTCATCTACTGCTCTCTCTAGGGAAATACCTCCTCTCATTTTCCATCTTCCTCCCTTCTGCATGGATGGGCCTCTGGTCTACAAGCTCTGGAAGATTCAGACAGAACAAGTTTTATAGAGGCTGCCTAGCCCACTTTGAGATTAAATATAATGAAGTCAAACTCCTTTAGCAATTTTTTATATAATTCACATTTATATGTGCACATATGCTGCATGTTTATATATTGTGTTTAATTTCGCATGCATATACGCAGCTCCTTCTCAAATTACAGTGGGGTTGAGCCTGACAAATCCATCATAAATTGAAAATATCATCTTAATGATGTGTTGAACATGCCTGATTCCCAAACATCATTCTTCAACAGCTCTACACACTGTAGTGTTGAGCAGTTAGACTCATACGAACTTGGAGTTGCAGCATCCGGCCAGCTACTGCTCAGCCTTGCAGGAGAGAGAAGACCAAGATTTAAAGCCAACTTTTTCCTGTCCACCACAGTAAAATTGAAAAGTTTTAAGTCAAACACAAATTAGGGGTCCTGTGTGTGTGTGTGTGTGTGTGTGTGTGTGTGTGTGTGTGTGTGTGTTAGCAATCTCTGTGGGGACACAGGAGGAAGTGTTAATCTTTGTTAATTGCTTCAAGCAAACAAGGAAAAATTAGAAAATGATGAAAGGCAAGAAGAGGAGGAAGAGTTTACATAGGATACGTTTGCATCCTTTTGATTTTCAAATGTGTAACTTCATTGCCAGTTCAAAGGCAATAATAAAGAATAATGTGAAAATTTAGAAATTAATGCATGAACAGAAAGTCAGAGAGGAAGAAGCAAAAACCGAAGAAAGATGAAGGACAATGGGGACACATGGGAGGAAGATAACGGGAGAGGAGAACAGGATGTTAAGGAGAAAGAAAGAGACATCAGGAAGAGGGAGTGGGAGAAATAGTGTCTAAATAGGAGAAAGAAGGAGGAGGCAATGATTTACTATCGAGGTAGAGTTAAGATGGGACTGACTAACATCGCCATCATGGGAGTCAGTGCAGAACAGAATAGGGGCAAACTGGTATGCAGGCGCTGGCCAGGATATGCAGCTAGGCACTTTCTTGGGGATGCAGCTAGGCACTTTCCTGGGTATGCAGCTAGGCACTTTCTTGGGTATGCAGCTAGGCACTATCCTGGGTATGCAGCTAGGCACTTTCCTGGGTATGCAGCTAGGCACTTTCTTGGGTATGCAGCTAGGCACTTTCCTGGGTATGCAGCTAGGCACTTTCCTGGGTATGCAGCTAGGCACTTTCTTGGGTATGCAGCTAGGCACTATCCTGGGTATGCAGCTAGGCACTTTCCTGGGTATGCAGCTAGGCACTTTCCTGGGTATGCAGCTAGGCACTATCCTGGGTATGCAGCTAGGCACTATCCTGGGTATGCAGCTAGGCATTATGCTGGTTATGCAGCTAGGCACCATCGTGGGTATGCAGCTAGGCATTTTCTTGGCAAAGAAGCAGATTGTGATAAGGCTTAGAAGTGATTATTAAACATGCTTCAAATTTTAAGATGATTTTTCCTCAGTGTGGGGAGTGGATTATCACAGAGTTGTAGAGAGGAAGAACAGTCAGCAGGTCTTGTGTTAGCAATGCCTGAATTTAGTAGAGGTGATGAGAGACACACAGAGATAATTAAGACTAACTGAGCTGTGGTTAAATAATGGGAAAGCAGTGTGAGGTCCAGGAAGACATGAAATGGAAGCTCAGGAATTTCAGAAGGTCTTGCAATCCTTTGGGGTTGTCCGCAGAAGGAGAGGACACAACCCCACAGTCACCTTCAACAGCCTGAGGGTTCCCTTCCTATTTTCTGGATCTTGATTCAGGCAAACCCAGAATCATGGTTCCAGTGCAGAAAGGAATTTGAGTACTAGACAGTATGAAGCAGAGTTAAGGTTTTATTCAAGACGTTTTAATATTTATTTTAAACATGAAGGTAAAGGGGAAAGAAAGTTAGAAATGAACAAGACATACCAGGTATCAGTCTGAGCTTCCCAAGGGTGTTGTGGTTTATTGGAAGATATTTTAACATAGATTTTTTTTAAGCTCGAGGGTTAAGGAAAAGAAAGGTTCTCAAGAAGAATAATAATGAAATGGGCTTTTCGAATGATAGATTATAGATCATTCCATTTCCGTTCCATTCCATTTATTTAAAGGTGTTTGTGAATCATGGACAGGGGCTGGGGTGGAGATATACACCCCATGGAAACACAGCCTGGGAGCCCATGGGGGAAGCTAAGCATGGGTGTGGAAATGACTGGAATGTCTGACAGGCTTTAGTAGTTGACGTTTCACTTAATACAGAGATTCAGAAGAAGCAGATCAGCTGAACTATTTATGATACATATAAAAAGATGAAGGGTCACAGTGCATTTCTCTATTGGAAAAATATTTCAACATAGCAATAAGAAAAAACAGAGACAAACTACTGATATGGGTAATATCAATTGCCAACCTGCCGGGATGGAGAATTATGATGAAGTCAAACATCTGTGTATGTGTGTGAGGGAGGATCTAGATGAGTTCCATGAGGTGCAAAACCCACCCTACATGATGGGTAACCTAAGCAGCAGCCTTCTCTCTCGACTTCCCAAATGTGGTGTCAGTGTGACCAGCCACATCATGCTTCTGCCAACAAGATGTCTCACCGCGATGGAATGTGCCTTCAGACTGTGACCCCAAACCACCCTCCTTCATTAAGCTGCTCCTGTCGGGCGCCTCTCCACAGCAATGAACGTCAGCTCATGGAAGGAATGAAAGATACTGATCATGGAAGGAACAAAAGATACTGATCTTAAGAGCAATCAGGAAAGTGATTTTTCATCAAAAGTTAAAAGAATAATGAGAAACATTTGCTGTGGGTTTGTGAAAAAAATTCATCTCTTCATCCATTAGTGGGCAAAAGAATGCTACAGGATTGATACAAGATGATGTATTCAATGTTTAATGGGTGTGTTTCCTAAAGTTCAATTGATGAAGATAAGTTGAAGTATCAGTGTGTACATTGTACACTACAAAATATGGTAGGAAATCTGAACACTCCTTATTGAAACTGATAAGTAATATATCATAAAACATACTACAGGATACTACAAATCAATATAAAATGTTGAGCTAGACTGTATACACAGCTCAACTATCTTAACAAAAATATCTTGGGAAGTTTATGGAGAATAGACCCATATTTTGAGAAATATATGGATCTTATTTAAGGATAGAGGCAAACATGAAAAAAGGTTAACATTAATTATTTCATAACTAAGGGAGGAAGGCAACATTCTCTGTACTTCACCATATTATGCTTTCAATGATGATCTGCACTACATTAAGAAATTAATAACCTAGAACTATGTAAATGATGGCCAACATGATTGATTTCTGTTTCCCAGCACTGCTTTAATAATTTCTCCACATACACAATTTTGGGGGAGGGGCAGTAGGCTTTGCCAGAAAGTGCCTTTAACCAACTGAGCCATCTTCCTACCCACTTAATGTAACTATTAAGATTTATTTATTTATATCTAATTTCTCTTTTAAACTTTTTTATCGGAATAAAATTATATATATTAACAGGGTGCTTACAGCTGCTACATTGATTCTGTGATTGAGAAAGTGGATTGAGAAGGCTTGGGGGGTTTGCAAGCCTGTGAGGCATGTACGCATGGTGAACATGGCCTTGGCTTTGGTTGATGTGTTCTCATGTGGTCTTTGGTTTTAGAAGAAGCACAAACATTTTGATCTTTAGCTCATGCCTTCATAACATAAAAATAATAGATCTGGGGGTGGAGCTACAGTTCTGGAGATAAGGTGCTCGCACTCAAGCTAGAGTACTTGAATTAAGTCCCCAGACCCCACATGAAAAGCCGGAAGCCCTGGTGGGTTTCTCTAATCTCAGAACACTGATGCTGAAGGTGAGACAGGAGAGGGAAGGATCCAGAGTGAGGAATTCTGCCTCCAAAGAGCTGAATAGGAGGGGACCCACCTGAAAACTGTCCTCTGACCACTGCCACACACAAACCATGACATGCATTCATACACACGAAACATGTATGTAAATAATTTTAAAATGACTACTTTTGATTAGGGATAATTTTAATGCCCATTATGTTAGGAACTGTCCTTAAAACTATTGGATTCATTAAGTATAAATAATAACATTTGCCTCCTGTATTTACAGTGGGCAAATTCATCATGTTTGCTGTGCATTTGTATGTGTGTATATTTATTTGTGTCCTTTGTGGTACTAAAAATGGAAACTGAGGTCTCACCTGTGCTAGGTCAATGTTCGTTCTATGCCCTCCGTCTTGCTATGAGTTTTTGTAATAGCATTAGAAACCTTACAACTAAAATCCTAGTCTACATAATAATGAAAATGAGAAAATTTTATTTTACAAATTATTATAATGTTATGGACCCACATTTTCTCTTTGCGGAAAAAACCGTTGATGTAGTGTGAATCATACACCATCTTAAGGCTTCTTGTTACCAGTAGTCTTGAGCTTTGAGAATATCTCATGAAGGTAGCTGTGTTTTCTGTAATGATAGGTAAAGCAATGTTTGCTACAACAAAGGTTTTTGGAGCCTTATTCAAGAGTGTCTTATCAAATTACCCACCGTTTTTTTTTTAACTCAGTTAATATCATAGCTTTTAATAAATATATGCAGTTAGAATTTAAAATTAATATACAAAAAAGCTCATTCTGAAATTTAGAAATTATGTTTATAAATCTCCATATGTAGCTTATATAAAATTATTCAAGAAATGAATTAAAAATTTCCAAAAATACTTTGTGCAGATGATTTCAGCCAGTAATAAAAATTACACATCCTTGCTTAGATTTATAGACAAGCTATATGACTATAGATGATTTCAATCTAACTTGTGTGCTTCTTTTTAGTTTAGTATGTCAAATTTTTTGTAAAACATCCAAAATAACAATATGTAGTGTTGCTATTTTTTTGTCTCCTGTTGTAATGAAAGAATCTTAGGAGTATTACCATCAAAGTCATTGCTGTGTTTTCATTTCTGTCTGCATAGAATTTTATATTTTCCAATATCTATTACTCCTTATTTTATTTAAATGTTCATTTCTTAAATGAGAAAACAGGCAGTTAGAGTTAGGACGAGTCTCCCAAAATCACATAATTAGTTAGCTGTGGGTGCTTTCCTAAAATTGGCCTTTTGTGTCATTTTTTCTGACACTAGGCATTTTAAGTTTTGCAGTATTATGTGTTAAAGTTCTTTATCTTCTTCCCAAATGGTGGGACAAGGTTAGTGTGATGGTTCATCTCAATTGTCAACTTGCTTAATTAAGAAAGGCCTATGGTGTTGGTGATGCACAGTATTGAGCACATTTATGACAGCCTTCCTGATGTGATAATTAAGCTGGGGCAGATCTGCCCTGAATGTGGGCACCACTACCCTGGGTTGGGGTCCCAGGCTGCAAAAGAGGAGTGGATAGAGAAGGCCAGCTGTGAGCTGGATTCCTGCTCCTTTGTGTCGTACTGTGTCTAGATGAGACCAAGCAGGCTCATGCCCTCTCCTCCTGAATGGGCCATACTCACACTATGACCCACAGCCACCCTGTCCTTCCTGAAGCTGCTTCTTCCCAGGCATTTGGGAACACCAATAAGAAAAGGAGCTCATATGTTTACCTAGGCTACCAGCAGTAGGAAAAGAGAAGAACAAAATCTTGCATAATTATATACATTTTGGCATGAACTTTCGTATTATATTGCAAGATATATGCTTTCTTTTCTTTGTTTTTCTTTTTCTTTTTTTCTTTTGAGAGAAGATCTCTCTATGCAGTCCAGGCTACTCTGTTGCCCACAACCCACTTGTCCCACCAGAGGGTCTGGATTACAGTTATGAACCTCTCTGATTCTTTATCTTTTAAAACCCCAAACAATGCTATATTTACTACTTCTTGGCCACAAAAATCAATCTTGTCATATGCTATGTTCATATATTGTTTATCTTGCCATTATGAACCCACCCACAGGTTCTGAATTCAGATCTCTAAGTCCATCTACTCCTCAGTTGGTATTTAAAATTGAACCTAAGCACACTTGCCTTTCTTTCTAAGGCTTGAACACTGTCTTCAGCAAGACCAAGTATGACGGCTGGAAGTCAGTCTGTGAGTGAGCTATGGACCTTTTCCTTGCTTACTTGTACCCAGAAGTGGGCTGGAAGTCCTTCCATGGATTCTTTCCTCTGATCAATTAAATCCTAGGATTCAATAAATACACGAGTCAATCATATTAAGGGAAGGTTTCTTTGGGCTTTGGAGAAGAAACTCGGAGATGCTTCTAACCACGCTGGCCCCGGAGATCATGGTGGGAGTGCACGGCAGAGAAGCAGACCACTTCATGGTGATCAGGAAGCAAGGCTATGCCCCCAAGATCCAACCTCCTCCCAGGAGGTCATACTTCCAAGATGCTCTGCTACCACCCAGGAGCACACAAACCTCTAAGGCATGGACTTTTGTGCAGAGACATACAAATGCTTCTTAGGGAAGCATTAACAGAAAAGGTTTGCTTTTTACATGTGAGGGAATTAAAACTGAGAAATTTGGCATTTTATCCCGTAGAGTAGACTAGAAAGGGTGAGAAAGACTTTAACATTTTCCTGTTTGGGTGCATAAATATAACATATCTACTACTATGTCATTACTTCAAAAAACTAATTTGAGATTTCCTAACAAATTATTTTTATCAAGTATCTATAGACACCAGAAATCAATTCAAATGAAGTCATGAAAAACAAAACAAAGCTATGTTATGTGCCAGGCTATCTATTCATATCTTTCTCATTAGTATTTTCTGTCCTAAGTTCAGGGAAGCAAAGCTTTAATGGATTATTTCAAATGTCTCCATGTGTGTGTATGTGAGGGGATGTTTCAGAAGAAAAGCTATTGAGATTTTGAAACTGGAGTTTACAAATCAGTAACATTAAGGATTAATAGAATAGCTTTAAAGTGAGATGAACTCTTACCATCCAAGTAGTTTAAAATTTGTGATCTCTGAGAATGGCACAGGATCGCTAAATAATCTAATAAAAATCTCACAGAAGTTTATGACCACAGGTATATCGTTCATAGTTTTCTATTTTGCCTTCAACATTTGTTATCGCCTCAACTCTTTCATGAAGACAGCAATAATGTGATCAGAGAGTTTTGTAATATTGACACAACACAGTGTGAATCTCATGAATATAAAAACCACTGCTTTGGGACAAAGTTAAAGAGAAATTGATGGTTTTAATAATGTCAGAGACAAAAGGCATTGGACAAGCTCAGTAGCATTTTAAAATATTTATTAAACCCAGTCTGTATTTTTTCATAGGAAAGTTGCTTTAATGACAAAGGAAGTCATAACACAAACAGAACAACCCAGATGCTGCTGTGAGTCAGCCCTTCTTCAGAACATTTACATGCCTACCCTCTAGGTTTCATGGAATCTTTGCTAACGGTTACAGCTGTTTGAATAATTTGTGGAAGAGCAGTGATAGAATACTTCAAAAAGAATCAAGATAATAGCATGAAGAAAATGAAAACCAAAATGCCCAGCACGTGGTGGTTTACAGTGACCTGATTATTCACCTTCAATTAATTTTGGTTTTCAGTTATAACGAAGTCACCATTTTAGGTCTGTGGTTTCTGCCTCCAGTTAAAATCAGGATTCCATATCTCTGATGTTTCCATGATTTCTGGTTATTGGGCTGCAACTTCTAAAGAAAAAAACCATAGCTGGAATGATTATAGGTTGAGATGTAAGTGTGGTTTAATGTTATAGACATATTTTCTTTTTAGATTCTTTCTAACATTAGATTGGAAGATTATTAGAATGGAAGTATTCTTCTAGAACTTTCTTTGCCTAGAGGAACACACTTATGTGTCCCAATACAATGAAATTGTTGTGGGACTTTGAGACATTTGTCTCTCTTCCTTTATGGTTTTATGCCTATTTTCACTCATGAATGCATTCAAATTTTCAGTTGATAATGTTTTTGATAGTTTTATATAAGCACTGAAATTCCCAGAGTGATCTAAAACATGCAATTATAGTAATTATATTTTACATTCTATATCTATATTTTATTTCTAAGTGTCAGACTCCCATCTCAGCTTTAAATTTTGTATGACCTATTATAAAAGCTCACATTCTCATAGAGCTAAATATACAGTATCTGACTATTTATACTTATGATAGAGGAACTATAATACACACTAAATAAATTTTTATAATAGCTCAAATTTATTTATATGGCAATATTTATTTTTACTATACAATAGTTGTTCAGGTTCCTTGAAATCCGAGTTAAGAAGTGTATTTAATGAAATTGTCTCTTTCCTACTGACAATGTGTTTGAGATGCTTTACTACCATTGCAAAATTCCACAGATCCAGTGATATCTTTGACCTTGACACTTTAAACTACAATTTCTCAAGTATCTTCACTATATGTAATACATCTAAAATTTCAGTTTGATCTCTGTCAAGTAATTAAGTTCTAGTGGGACCATGTGTGAGGCCCTTCACTTTATGATTAGGACCAGATGAAACATATTCAGCTTCGGAATTCATTTATTTGGATTTTTTTACTGCCCCACTTGGCAGTTTTAAATTTAGCCTTCACTCAAACATACTCAGATAAAAAAATGACTTTATAGGTAGGGGGATTACCAGTACAATATGCTATCTATATTCAGGACATTCTCAATTTATATGTTAACTTAAAATAAAACCTATTTTAATATCTTTATTATGAATAAGTATATATATTGTATGAGCAAATATTGTGAATGTGTCCCCGTTTTCCTCTCTGTCCCCTACCTACTGGGGTCCTTCCTTGGTGTGAACATACTGCATCTGTCCATAGGTTAGGGAGGTATGAACTGCACCAAAGGTAGTTAGTTTTTCTTTTTTTTTTTTCTTCCCCCTTGTGTGTTGTTACTGAGGGGGGCGATGTCTCTGGATATTCTTCCCCACCATGGTTCTTACATTCTTTCTGCCCCCTCTTCCACTCAGTTCTCTGAGTCATAGTGGGTGAGTTTTAAGTCTGCTTTGTTGTTGAGATCTTAAATATCTCTGGATAGTTGCCCTGGGTTGTGTTGGGTATTGTTCGTGTCTGTCTCCATTGACCTTTTATGGGTTATCAGACTTGCTGTGGTGATTGGTCTCCTGTTTGTCTCCTCACTTTCTCGTAGGTTTCATTTGGGCCCTGTGTGATAGGCCAGGGGTGGTTCATCTCCTGCCAGGATGTCAGCCATCATCCCATGTCTTATGGTGGAATTCAGTTGTCCCGTCTCTCTCAATGCCTTCTGAACAATACAAACAGAATCTCCATCGGAGAGTGAGGTCAATATAGGTTAAATGAGACAGCATTGCTATTTTGGCGAGTCCCTAATGGGTGTAGCCTCTCTGTAGCTCTCTGGTAGTGGGAATTTCCATAGATCCCAGTTCCTCATCATAAGATGATCTCTTAGCCAATCAGTAATCCATTGATTACCCACCTAGGTTTAGTGCCACTATTGCACAGATGAGCTCTTCTTGACTTGCCCTGTGTTCAGCATTCTCATGACAACTGTCTGTATTGTATGTCAGTGGTCTCTGCTTTCTCCAAATATCCTTGACCAATTACCCCTGGAAGCTCATGAAACACCTTCCAGTGCTACACATGCTACCATCTTGGAGCTGGTTACCATTCTGGATCTTGCAGGATCTATTTTTTTTTTACTTAAATTGTGTTCAGGAGCAAAATTCATACTTATACATACTTTGCATCCCTTTCCATTTGACAGAAGCATATAATTATATACTGTTTTGATAACATATAACCTCAACTAATTTTTAATTTTGATATACAGGCAATATTATATTATTTTACACTGATTTTGGCTGGCCATTTTGTTCCAAATACATCAAACTATTTCAGTTGGGATTGGTTCTTTACTGGTTTTTATGAGCTATCAAATAGTATTAGGAAGTATTTGGTGCTAAGGCATGGTGACTCTATACACCTGATAGCTCAGAACTCAGGAGGTGGTAAGCAGGAAAATCACAAGTTCGAGACCAGTTTCTGGGCTGTATAACACGACCCATTTGGGTCTTAAGAAAAGACAGAGGGCTGGAGAGATGGCTCAGCGGTTAAGGCACTTGTCTCTAGTGCCTAAGGCCCCTGGTTCAATTCCCCAGTACCCACATATGCCAGACCCACAAGGTGCTGGCCCTGGTGCCCTCTTTCTCTCTCTCTTTTTTTTCTCTCTTTCTCTCTCTCTGCTTGAAAAAATAAATAAAAGAAAAGAAAATATAAAGAAAAAAAAACCAAAAAATGTACTTTAAAAAGACAGAAACAAAGAGAGCCAGAGAAAGAAAGGTATTCAGAGTGGTATCAGAAGCTCACCTTTAGAAATCCCCTTGGGCATGTCGTACCAAAAGCCTATTTGGAGACCTCAGTGTCAGGCAGACAAGTGGGCTGGGCAGCCATCAGCTTCCTTTTTCATGTGTTGCCAGGAGAAAAGACAAGCTCAAAAAATTCATTTCCTAATTAAAAATGTAACAAAATGACTTGAAGTATTCTCTGGAGGATTATTAACTTTCTAATTCAGGTTGCCATCAATCCTCATTTGTATTTCATAATACGTCTCGGGGAATATAACCTACTTTTAAATGTCTAGCTTGTCATTGAGGTTAAATAATTAGTATGACAATCAGTAGTAATCCTTCAATTCTGTTTCAGACCATCATTAGTACCAATAGTATCAGTGAGATGCATATTATATAAGGGATTTATTTTTTCCAAAATATAATCTATTTGAGAATTAAAGCTCAATATGAATGAAATATTGTTCAATGACTCTTATTTCCATAAATTCAGAATTGTCAAAAAGTAGAAGCAGATAGGAATGCAGGAAGAGATTCTTTTTAAAAAATTGTTTTTCTTTGGGTGTAATGGTAAAATATAGTTGCCTAAATTTGTCTATATTTTCTAATATAAAATGTAGAATCTATTGTTTTTAGTTGATGGGTGTCATGGTTTGATCCAGGTGTCCCCCACAAACAATTGAATGTGTTCTGATAGATCGATCCTCAGCTGATGGCAGTTTGGGTTTTACAACCTCGATGAAGCTGTGTTGTTGGGGCAGGCTTATGGGGTTATAAGCCAGCTCCCCCTTGCCAGTGTTTGGCACACCTTCCTGCCATTGTTTGCAGTGCTGTGGCAGAGGTGATGTCCAGCCCTCTGCTCATGCCATCGTTTTCCCTGCCAGGATGGAGTCTCTCCTTGAGTCCGTAAGCCAAATAAACCCATTCCTCCACAGGCCACTTTTGTTTGGGTTCTTTCTGCGCAGCAACTAGAAACCTGACCCCAACAATGGGTGTACAGTCTTCTTTTATGGGTGTGTAGTATGTCTGTGTGTGTGATGTATGTGATGTGCATATGACTTATGTGTGTGTTCACGTCTATGATCTCAGGTGCACATGTTACACAGTGCAATAGTGGAAGTCAGAGAACAGCCTTTGGGGTCAGTCCTTGGTGCCCACCTTCCACGAGACAGCGTTATCACTGTGATCACCAGGCCAACTGGCCCAGAAGCTTCTGGAGGATTCTCCTGTCCCTATCTTCTGTGTCACCACAGGCATGTTGGTATTCCCCAGAAGCCCGCTACTACACCTGCCTAAATTGGCTGTGGGTTCTGGGGATCTGAACTCAGGTAATTATGCTTGTGAACAGGTGCTTTTCCACTGAGCCATCTCCCACACCCTGATGGACAGTTTTTAAAACTAGTCCTTCCATATGCTTAGGTTGTCTCAGTTTGTGCTGTTCCAGAATATGTTTCAGGAAGCATCGATCCTTACTTTGGCAATAAATTCTGTGACAAGATAACACTTTCTTCTATTAAATATTTACTGAGGCTTGTTATCCCTTCTGGCTCTTTATATAAGTCTCTTTTAAAAGCTCACTTCCTGCCTCCTTAGCTGGTAGAATATTAGAGATGGGGTATGAGTGCTTCAAACATCCTTTTTCGTGTTTGTGTAGATTTGCTGTTAAGTGTACCAACATATCTTTTTTAAAAGTTACTTGTTTTAAACTTCAATAAAATAAAATGCAATGAAAGCTACACAGTAGTGGATAGTTGAGATGAGCCTAAACGTGTACTTCATGTCACCATGAAAGCAGGCACAGCCGTATTATGAGGTCTCTTGTTTGAAGACAGTTGATATTCACAGGAAACATTTGAAGTATTAATGCAGGGGTTACAATCAGAAGTTAGCGTTCCTTACTCTCTCTCTCTCTCTCCTACTTGTGTGGGTTTTGAATTCAGTTTGGGGTTGGAGGAGGTTGCAGCCCATTTCTTTCTGGTGCTCAGAGCTTTGGGGGTGTACGTCTTTTCCACTCCTCAGAGGACAATGGCAGCATTAGAGTTTAGGCTGCAGGTATTTCTGAGGACCCTTCTAAATTAAGACCTCTAGAACATCACCAACAATAGGAACTAAAAAGACAGGAGGTGACAGAAACAGATGCAACCGTACTCTGATCTCTTTAACCATTCCTTGAATTGTAATGGTTTTTATGAAGTCAATAGATCTGAAAGATAGCAATACTTTCTTTAGGTATCAGATATATATATATATATATATATATATATATATATATATATATATATATATATATATACATATATATATGTGTGTGTGTGTGTGTGTGTGTGTGCGCGCGCGCGCAGAGTGGGTCTTACAGTCACTAGAAGGAGGAGTGATGAATTTAAATTTGGGTCCAACTTAAAACACTATGGATAGCCCTATAATTATACCTTTGAGTTTTTTTTAAGGAGTGAACACAAAAGATATTCAAGCATATTTATATACATTAGCCAATGAGAAGGAGGTTCTGATGAAATATACCTTTATGTTCTTTTTTGTTTGCTAAGATACCTCCTCCAGAAACTCCCTCAACCAAGAATGTGTGCTCATTTTTTATTCCGTGCTGTGTGCTCCCTACAGCCAGTGTGAGGTACACATGGTGTGAAAGTCATTCTAAGCACAAAATGAAGTAGAAGTGTGAATAAGACACTGGTGTGACAAGCCTGACACACCCACTCCTGTGGACCATTTTCCCAATCACGTGGTGATTTAGTAACCCAAGCATGTAAGGCAGAATTCATTCTAACAAGGATGTTATTTGACATATATGTACATGTACATATTTATGTCATATGGATGATGCATGTTTGTGCAGGCTTATATAAACACTCATGCTAATGTGAATTATTTGCATCACGTATATATTCACATATTTGTAAGCTGCAAATAAGCTTCTCCACTTTTATTGTTAATTTTATTTTTAAAGCTTTAAAATATAGCATGCTACATTTTTACATTTGACAAAGCAAATGGTTAAAAGGTTTAAAATTTTTCTAAAACCCACATAACTGGTGTCACAGTCAGCCACACGCTGCTGGATGAATATCCAAACCAGGCACAGTTTATGGGAGGAAACGATTTATTCAAGCTACAGATCCAGGGGAAGACCCATAAAAGTGAAAGAGGCTCATCCTCTTCACAGGTCCAAGCAAAGAGAGAAACCCATCACCAACACCACACACAGAACAGAAAACAGGCAGGAGAGCCAAAGAGCATTTCTTCTCCTTTATATAGGCTTTGAGTGGGGTCTTGCAACCCTTCCCCCTGAGTCTTTGGAATTTCCTTCCTGCACTGCCCACACAGGAAAGGATGTTTACTTCCAGCTTCTTTGAGCTTCTTTACATCCTGCCCCCTACTGAGAAGCTGCCTTCCTGTAAATATCCTCAGAGACCTACCCAAGATAATTAAAAAGATCAAGTTGACAACAAAACCTAACAATCACAACTAGTGATGGAGAATCCACATGCAACATTTATCTCCATGGAAATGTCATCGAGTGAAAAGTAAAACTATTTTTTAATCTTCAAAGTTTGTGAATCTAAGATCAATGATCCACTGTAATAAAGAGTATTTATACAGCTAAATATTTTGGAGTTTCAAGAATCAGAGGCTCGGTTGACTCCAGCTCTGGTGAGGATCCTTTAGCCATATCACATGGCAGAGGCTTCACAGAAGGAGCTCACATGAAAGGGAGACATGATACCAGGAGACAGGAAACCATAGGGTAATGAGAGCTCACGCTCTGTTCTTCATAGGACAAGGCCCAGGAGACCTTCTTCAGTGACCTCATTATCTCTCCCTGTCCTCACATGTTGTTCAATCATTTAGTTACTTTCATCTGGCCATAACCACATTCTTGACAAGGATCAGTATGAGTAAGGGTTCATTGTAGCTTATAGTTAGGTACCTTCTATCATGGTGGGTTAGGCATGGCTGCAGGAGCTTGAGGCGAATGGTCACATTCAGTCTAAAGTGAGGAACAGAAAGCCAATAGAGTCTGGTTCTCAGCTTGCTTGCTTCTTTTTCTTCAGCCCATGGAATGTTCTTGCCCATACTTAAGAGAGGTCCTTCCATCTCATTTAGCCTATCTAGATAAATTGCTCAACAACCACCCCAGAGATTTGTTTCCAAGGAGATTCTAAATTAAGTCAACTTGACAACCAGAAATGAGCCATCACAAGTTTACCCCTTGACAAGTTGACATTTAAACATAACACTTATAAGCCATAACCACACACCTCTTGTTCCCATAGGCTCCTAGCCATTTCAAAATGAAAAATTCATTTAATCTAACTTCAAAAGTCTCCACAGTCTTTAACAGTTCCAAAACTGTTAAAAATGTAAGAGCAAAGATCAGAGTCTCTATTGAGACTTGGGCACACTCTCTACTGTGAGCTTCTATAACATTAAAAAGTAAGTTATGTACTTCCAACATGCACTGAGTAAACATTCTTTTCTTATTAAAAAATATGAATGAATACATAACAAGGAAAGGTTGGAACAAAAACAAAACCTATCAGGGCAAGCACCAAACTGCATATCTCCATGCCCAGCATCTGGGACTTGTGTTGGAATCATCCGAGGCCCACCCCTCCAGGTCCACTGTTTGCACCCTATCTCTTGTGCCATGACAGCTCCATGCTGAACTTGCTGCTTTTCAAAGTAGATGTCCTATGGTTCTGGCATCTCCAGCAGTCTGGGATCTCCATTGCAACTTACAGCTCACCTTCATCTCCCCATGCAGACACCTCTCACAGCCTCCTTACAGGGACTCCAACCTTGCCATTCATTGCCTGCTAAAGTGGCTCTGTAGACCCATTGTGCATGAGTCCATGACCCCATCAGTCTTGAACTTCCAGGTCTATGATACCTGAACCACATGTATGAAGCTGCCAAGTTCTGCTGTGAACTTGAGTCAGCCTGGTCCCTCCATCCACATGGGGCTTCCGTCTGCCTATGAGGGCATTTTCAAACAGGAAATCCCCTCAGCTGCGTTCTCTGCACTGGCTCTCTCCTTTTTTTTTATTGGCATTCTCACAAGTTAGGACCTTCAATACCTATGTTCCTGCCTTCATGGCACATTTTCTATATTTAATATACAGTGCAAGAGGTTTCTCTTCAATGGTGCTGATCTCTGTAACAATTGCAGCAGCTCCCTTAGTGCCAGGCTGGATGTTCTTTATTTATTTATTTATTTATTTTTAGCAACAAATTAGTCCATTACTTTTTAATTAAGTGGCAGGACATGGGGACAATGCAGGCATTTGCTTTCCTAGCATACAACGTGATTTTCCTCATGCCCTCTTCCCAACAGTGTTCTTGTTCCCCTCTGAAACCTCATGAGCTGGACCTCCACTGTTCCTGTTTCTCTCAGCATTCTGGCCTTCCAAGCTACCATCAGAATTCTCCATTAAGTTATATTTACAGTATTCATGGGTTTCTATAGCCCAAATCTCCATTTTTTTCCTGATTCCTTCTCCCCAAAGACTCTGGACACACAGTCATGTTTATCACACTACTGGCTGTGCTTCTGAGCACTAAGTATGCACTAGGTTCCTTCCTTCTTCTTTCAAAAGAGGAACTTAAGGAAGGATTTATGTCAGCTCACAGTTTGAGGTTATAGTCCTTCAAGGCAGATGGCACCTGAGGCAGCTGTTCCCAGCTCGTCCATTGCATCATGTGTTTTAAATTTCACTTCATCATCCATGGATAGTTTGAAATATTCTTTGTTGTAAAAGGGACACATGTTCCCTTTTTGTTTCCTAAATGTACAAGACCTTTATTCAAGTATTAAGGAAGACAAATGCTTTTACTCCTTCCAACTATGTATGTGGTAAATTTATACTTGGTTATTTTTTATATCTGTAATAATAAACCCAATAAATTCTGATATATTACCATATTAGTATTTCAATAAATTTGATATGAAAAGATTTTGTTGGGTTTTTTTTGATATTCTTGAGTGAGAGTAACCAATCATTATTTTCTGTTTTAGTACTCTTGCAGGATATTGGTATTTAACTTATGTTGATCTTATAAGACAAATGATATTCAATAGTTAATTATCTATGCTGCATAATAAACTAGTCCAAAATAGTGGCTTTATACAGTGACTAGTTCTTATTGTATGATTCCATATAAGAAAAATAGAAATATAAGATAAAAAATACAGGAAAGATAGTAAGTTGATAATAATGTGGCTTTACTGTTTTTGTTTGTTTATTTATTTGTTTTGTTTTGATTATTTCCATGTATTGGCCAGAGCTGTAGTCATCTGGAACCATGTGTGGAGAATGAATTTATTTCCAGTGTTCACATGACTCTGTATCTAGCCAGCTGTCACTGAATGCTGGCTGTTGTCACAGGGCTTCTCCGTCGCACTATATAAGAGCATTTGAACATCTCTGTGAGGTCGAATGACTGTCAGTCAATACTGTGAGAAAGGGAACTAGTGTAATACAGCCTTCCCTCTTGGGTTCGTCAGAGTTCTCCAGAGGAACTGAAGGAATCTGTAGCATAAATGGAATTTATTGGATTAGTGTTTATGATCTGGGCAGTCCAATAATTGCTGTTTGCAGGCTTGATTGTCAAGGAACCTGGTAGCTGCTCAGACCACAATGGTAGATGGCTGGATGCCTCAGCAATCTCCATCTGGCACTGAAGGCCTGGAGGATTCCTGGAGAGTCACTGGTCTTCAGTCCACATGGGGAGGCTTAGGAAACTTGGTTCCAATGTCCATGAAGTATAATAAAAACAGGGCAGATGCAAAGCACTCACTAACAAGTAGTACGTACAGACAGAAGAAAACAGGTCTGTGTTTTCCTAAAGCATCCTCATTGAAACTGTTTTCATGACTGAAGTTCCTCACAGATCTTGATATATATACAAGGAAGTGCGAGTGCTCCAGTATACACCTTCTTCTTCTTTTTTTTTTTTTTTTGGAAATCATCATTGTAATTTGGGGCCCCTTTTAACTCTACGTGAAGTCCACCAGCAGACCACCCACTCTGGAGGAAGGACTTCCTGCCTCAGTTTATCCTTCTAGAAACGGCCTCTTAGGAGCACCCACAAAGCATGTATCTTGATTCCTACTCTGAAAAATTAACAACACGACTTAACCTTCCCAAGCCAACTTGTCACCAAACCATCACATTAGGTCATCCTTCATTTTAAATCACATTAGGTCAGACTTAAGTTTAAAATGAAGAGAGGAACAAAGTCATAATTTTGCCTTACACAACTAGTCCATGTGCAACCAGACACCTAATTGAGCAAATAGAATTTGGAAACTCCTATTCTATTCTATTCTATTCTATTCTATTCTATTCTATTCTATTCTATTCTATTCTATTCTATCCTATTCTATTCTATCCTATTCTACTCTATTCTCTAAGTTGCACTTAATCTTAATTGATAATGTCCTTTGATGAACCAAAAATTTTTAATTTAGATGAGGTTTAGTGCATTTATATTGATGTGGGTGATTGTGATTTGAGGGATCACCTCTAAAGAAATCTCCTATATTATGTCCTTTTTTTAGCTTGTGAATTTAGTTGTTTGATCTTGAATGAGATTTTATATGTAGTAAAAAGCACATTTACAGGTTTGTATTCCAGCCATGGATTGATAGCTGCCCATGGCAGTCTCAAAACATCTGTTTGGTGACAGTGTGAAAAATGAATTCACCATGGATGCATTTAAGGCTGTGTTCTCAATTCTGTTGCCCAGTCCTCTGCCTCCTGCCATCGTCAAACTGGTTTCATGACTGAAGCCTCCTTCTAGGTCTTGATATAGGAGGAACGAGTGCTCCAGCGCCTACCTTCTTTTTTGGAGATCATTGTAGTTATTTGGGGCCCCTTTTAACTCCTCATGAATCTGAGGATGAATACTTACATTTCTGTAAGAAAATGCACTTTGTTTTTTAATAGTTATTATACTGCAGCTTAGATCAGTTTGGGAATATGACCCCTTTACCAATAATTCTCCTCATTTTCCCAGTTAATTATTCTTATTCAGGAACACATGAGATCTTGCATGTATTGTATTATTTAAATATCGTAAGCAATCTTTGTATTGTTTAGTGTGATGTCTTACAGCTTTTGACAAAATACATACTCAAATATTTTTCTTTTGGTATGCTATTATCAATTGAATAACTATATTTAAATGTGCTCTTCATATATCTGTTTATTTAGGTGAGCCGAGATCAAAAAGTCTTAATTGATTATAATCTTTTGTAATTGCATTTTAATGCTATAATTAGGAAATGGGTACCTCTTTCATCTGGAGTCTATGGTCCATTGGTATTTCCCTGTTATTCTTTGAGGATTTCTTTAGATTCTGAAATGAGTGATCGCAGGCTTGTATTGCATTTTTCCTGTTATAGGCCCAGAATTATCTTTCTCAAGAAACACGTGTATGTTTTAGTGGATAACATCTTTAAGAAAGTAACTCACGCCACGTCATCAAAATATATATCGTATAATATCTCATGTTACGTGTATTTTTGTTTTCAAAGATTGTATATTGAATACTGATTCCCCCCTCCTATTCCAGTTCCTCCAGTCATCCGGGTGTATCCTGAGAGTCAGGCACGGGAACCTGGAGTAACGGCAAGTCTCAGGTGCCACGCGGAAGGCATCCCAGACCCTCAGCTGGGCTGGTTGAAAAATGGGGTGGACATCACACCGAAGCTGTCCAAGCAGCTCACACTCCAAGGTGCCTCTTGTTCCCTTCCTTATTATTCCTTATTTTCTATTACTTGGGAAAAAAGATAAAAGGAGGAATATTTGTAATATTGTTTTGGATATTAAAATGAAACACATTTGAACAGTACTGTAATATTTTCATGTTTTAGCTAGCACTTTGACACAATGATTAATTATGGTATGCCATTTATTTTGGTGATAAGTCAAATCAGGTACATTTTAAAAGTTTACCTTGTAAATAATAGCATTTTTTTTCTGAAAAGAATATTTGGATCTCTTCATGGAAATACACATTTAAAGTACATTTTAGATGTGTATGCGGTCCATTATGAGATGCATTGTAGATAGTTTCAATAATATATGTTTTCATGACTAGTAGTATATTTTTCAAATGAAGAGATGAAAAATTAGAAACTTAAAAATACGTTTCATGTTTTTACTGTTTAAAATTATTGACTCATTTATTTTGTACAGAATATTTTTTCATATTTCAGTGTATATATACACATATGACTAATTGTTATATAGATTATAATAGTCCCAAACAGATAAAAAAAAATCCTAAACATTTTTATATAAAACCAAATAATCTGAATAATTAAAAAGTGATCGCATACAATATGTTAACAGTACTAGCTTTAAAGAAATACATGTATCTGATATGTTTTATAAAATACTGCACTCAACAACTTTCTGTGATAGGTGATCTCACATGAGCACAACAGTCCTTCCTCCCTGTCTGGAGAGAACAGGTTGAGTGAGAGTGAACAGGACACCCAGGAAGAACATCCATGAGCATACTTTGGACAGCATGCTGTAGCATCGGCCTGTTGGATACAACTGCTATTAAATATCCACATGCTTATCAGATGCTTCTTTAGCATTTATGTGTTGAGCATGAATTGAGTAACTGTGAGACTACCAGTAAGACCCCATCATAATACAACTGTAACACACATGTAAACTGAGAGGAATAGTACCAAAAGACCAAAGATCCAGAGACAGGGACCCAGGGATAGTTTGTCTCAGAAGCAACGCACCTCATCCAAGTGCAAGTTCCCCTCTGAGCTCCTCCCCATATCGCATTCACAAAGAACTGACCCTACGGACAGTGTTCCAGCTCTTCTCCACTGGTCGGTCGGTTGGTTTCTTGATGACAGTCTGTCTGCAGTAGCTCAAGCTGGCCTCCCATTCTCAGTAATCCTCTCCTCAGCACCCCACGTGCTCCATTACAGCTACACTTGTGCCTTTCCCCGTTGGTGTTCTCTTGTCTCTCAAGTGCCAGTGAGCAGTTGGGTGTGTGATGGGATGGATGCCCTGGACCAGAGCTGACTCGGAGCTGATCAGTTTCATGTCCTTCTGTTCTCAGCCAATGGCAGTGAGGTTCACATAAGCAACGTGCGCTATGAAGATACAGGCGCCTACACGTGCATTGCCAAGAACGAGGCAGGAGTGGATGAAGACATCTCCTCTCTCTTTGTAGAAGATTCTGCTAGAAAGACCCGTATGTATTGAAAACAATATATGTGCACATGTGCACACACACACACATACATACACACTGTTTATATTTTGTAGCTTATTTAAAAAATACAAGTCACCATAATACCAGGTCAAAAACAGAACATTAAAACTGTTTTCATGTCCAGAGAGGATGACAATCCTGAGGCACTCTGTATGATACGTGAGATATTGGGGTCCCCTACTTACCATGTACTCATGTAAGAATTTAAATTTTCAAAGACAGTTTCCCTTTCTCAAGCAATTGGAGGAACGCAGGGCCATCGACAATTTCAAAGTTGCATTTTGTGTCTGGTGACAAATTTTCATGTTAGCTGTCCCAGAGCAAGACTGAAAATGCATGCATTCGGCCCTGGGTTCAATTCCCAACACCAAATACATAAATAAGGAGATAATAAGTAAATAAAACAAAAGCTCTTGAAGCGTTAAGCTCCTTAAGTGGTAGCTGATGATGGTCTTGGAGGGCTTCCGTTACCTGAGCACATTTGGAAAGCGCTGCCCAGCACAGCAGAGTTGAGATCAGTGGAAACCGCTCAGGAAATCCACGAACTTTGGAAACCTCCATGGAAGCTTTGCCCCAAATTCTTTCCTAGGATTTTCCATATCATTTGCACAAAGCACAAGTGTACTTCGTCCGTCAGGTATTATGTGTAAGGAAGCCAAAACAACATGAAAAACTGATTCACAGATTAGTCAGTCATAGTTTTACTTTTCTTATGTTTGTGTATTTTAAAAGAATGACTTGTCCTAATATCAAAGGTAATTTCCGAGTGCTTTTTTTCCTTTTAGAAATTATTATATAATGTGTGCATACGAAAGAAAAGACTGGTGTAGAAAGAAAGAATGAATTGCATAGCAGGATGGGGTTAGAATCACTGAACATCTCAGTAGCTCTGTGACAGGCCGGCCACTTGCCCAAGTAGAACTTTGAACCCTTGGTGAAAACACAGAGAAAGATGAGCAAACCAGGACCTGCTGCTCAGACATGACACGAAAGCCTTCATTAGCACCCGAGACGTACATTTGCTCTTCTAGGACTCAGGTTGTTTTCTGAGCACGTGTTCACAAGGGTTGTTTTAAATAACATCAAGAATTCCTAGTACATGCAGAGATCACTTTCCAAATTGAACGATGCATATAGATTGAAATGTAATGTACAGATGGAACAGAATATAGACATGGGTATGAATGGGATATCTTTGTTAATATGCATATAAACTTGAACCCTTCATTCACTTATTAAAAAGATTAGATTGAGGGATGGAGAGATGGCTTAGTAGTTAAGGTCTTTGCCTGTGAAGACTGATGACCTGAGTTCAATTCCCCAGTACCCACAGAAGCATCTGGAGTTTGTTTGCAGTGACTGGGGGCCCTGGTGCACCCATTCTCTCTATCTGTCTCTCTGCTCTCTCTCTCTGCTTGAAAATAAAAATATTCAAAACAGGATAGAGTGAGCTGATGGGAACATACATATTTTCCCTTGATTGTGGATATGAACCTATTTTAAGTAAAGGTCACAATCTCTCAGGAGAGTCAACTCTGTTACTGAGTTTTCCATCCCCTTCCCAGTTATCCATTTGAGATTGCTGTGTGTGCTTTTGAGTCCTGCTTCTTCCTGAGTGACCTAGAGAACCACTGAAGCTCATCCTGACAGCAAAGCCTTGGAGAAAAACTAGCTCTCAGTAAAGCGCACAATGCATGCTTCTTTTTTTTAAATATATATTTATTGTCCATAATGAGTTATATTATTTAGTGGGCAAACCATGCGTTGTTATCCCGAATTCCCCAATTCCCCCCCTCCCCATCCCTGATCAGTTGTATATCCTCCTCCGTGGGCTGTCTGTATTAGTCCTTGTGGCAAGGGATCCTGTATATCTTAGTACTCATCCCGGTCTTCCTGGCCCA